>LGRX02034367.1:0-39667 GCA_001247695.2 Cymbomonas tetramitiformis | reverse complement strand
TGTTGCAATCCAAAGAATGCAGTGCTCTTCGTGTGCCGCTGTGCGTGGATGATTGTTGCAATCCAAAGAATGCAGTGCTCTTCGTGTGCCGCTGTGCGTGGATGATTGTTGCAATCCAAAGAATGCAGTGCTCTTCGTGTTGCGCTGTGCGTGTGCGTGGATGATTTTGTTGCAATCCAAAGAATGCAGTGCTCTTCGTGTGCCGCTGTGCGTGGATGATTGTTGCAATCCAAAGAATGCAGTGCTCTTCGTGTTCCGCTGTGCGTGAATAATTGTTGCAATCCAAAGAATGTTATACAAGTCGCATTCTGCATCATGCGGATGTTTTGTTTTATTCCTAGGAATTTCTTAGGAAGCGGGCATCCAACAGTGAGATTCCATTGAGCATGAGTCTCCACTTGAGACTCACCATACTAAAGATAGTTGAATCTGTTGAGTTTTATAGTGTTGAGAGTCTTATTTAGAGTCAGGGTTTCTCAATTGCCAAATTTACTACTTCCTTTGCAATACTTTAGCGGATATTCTGTTCTGGACCATATAATTTTCAGAATTTTTGCCGCAATCAGAAGGTGAAGCAGCCGAAGCCTTCATGTTGATGTCCATTGCTTTCTCAGGATTGTGCTGGATGCAGCCTCAATATTGGTTTGGTGTCTGATGCATTTCCAGGATTGCGGTGGCTGCAGCCTTCATGTCCCTTCCTTTCTCAGGATCGTGATGGATGCAGCCTTAATATTGTTTTGATGTCTCTTGCATTTCCAGGATCGGGGTGGTGGCCGCAGCATTAGCGACAGTGTCTCTTGCATTTCCTGAATTGCGGTGGCCACAGCATTCATTTTGGTGGTTCCAAGGAATGGATCTCTGAATTTGGTGCTTGTTGCATTTCCAGTATTGACGTTCTTTTAGGGATGGGTGCATCGATGTGTACGTATAAACAGATGCTCCCCCATTTGGGTGGTCGAATGCCAGAGGAAAACGGTGTCCTATGCATATGTACTCTCTTCCCTTGCCCTTCCGGTAATACTGAGCCCCCCGATGTGGAATTGGCACAGGCTCGGCTCGGACCTCAATGGTCTGTAGAAGGGAAAGTGAGCTGTCCGCGCAGGGATGAGTCTCGTGACTTACGGAATTGGTGTGAGTGAGGACGCACAGCTTTATAGCCTGTAGATTAAAGGCAATCCTTGACGAATGGAAATTCAAAAGAGATGATCCTATCAAGAGAGGATAAGGTGTATGTATCAGTTAAGTAATCATACATGTGTGACCATACTTGAGTGCCCAATGACAATTGAGAATGGGATTTCTGAGATAATAACCTCTCCCAAGCATCTCCCATCATGAGTGAGTGTCGTCATCGCGATTTTCTCGAATTGCAGAGCCCTACTGCGGTACCATTTACACTCCGTCTTGATTATTGTTTTTATTGGGATGATGCTATTTGTGGGGGCGCTGGAGACGTCTTTGAACTGTGGTCGATCGGTTCCTAATGCGAGATTCCTTTGGTTCTGGATTGGATGTTTTCTATTTCGTCCTAGTCTGATAAGTATGGTCTAATTCACCGAAATCGGACGTTGGTAGCGGGTCATCTGAGCCACTTGATTTCGAATATAATTACTCCAACGGGTATTAGCTACTTCATTTTCTCGGTTCCTTACCTTTCGTTGTGGCAGGTTCCCTTGCAGCCACACATCATATGCATGCGATGTACAAGCGCGGGGCACACTTTGCTGTGCATGTGCGCTAAATGACATATAATTGCTATAGTCTATGCATCGCAAACTACTTTAAGACAAATTGATCTTAAAAACATTAATGCGCTTTCAAGACGGTGTCGGGACCAATCCCACAGAAGTGACAAGTGGGCACACCTCTAAGAGTCTTCGAGTCACACTTTTCTCGTTGTGATAGAAGTACACCACGTCCCTGTGAAACTCCGGCTATATAAACTATAACATACAAATTTGTTCAGAACCGGGATTCTGATTATGAACGTAATGGTGTATGTGCGTGTATATAAGACCTAATTTAGCATTGATTGCCCGATGCACGTACTGCTTTCAGGTGAAAAACAAGTCACGTTTTGTCGGTCCCCTCACCTTTATTATCGCCGATGTTGAGGCAGCGCCATCTACCACAACAGACCTCCCGTCTTATCCTCGCGCTTTATGGTTTCTGGAATTGCTCCTGCCCACGAACCCCCTCACCACCTGCCCCACCCCAGTAGTTCCGGCAGGTGGTGGGAGACTTACGATGAAACGTTCAGGGTCTGAACGTCACGGCAGAAATTATACAACCATCACAAGATTTTCTCTTGGAAATATATAAATCTACTTTCTAGTGGAGCGACCCTGAACATTTCGCCTTTCGGCCGCGCTTTGGCGGGTGTTAAATAACGCCCTTGGGGACGTGTTAAACCGCAGCCTAGTGGGCGCATGGTGTGATTCTAGCGCAGTATTTTATTTTATTTGGTCTCTATATTTCGTTTCATTATGTCCACGCTATGTTGTGGGCCGTTCTTGAAGAGATCCACGCCCGCGCTTGGAACGCTTTTTGGCTTTGGGAAGTTTCGACGACATTGCGCTCTTCGATTTTCTTAGAGTAGAATAGTCATTTATTTCCATTATATTATATGTTAACATGACATTTTTGTAGCTGCGCTTAAACAAACGCGTTTGCACTCGAGCTTTCTCTTCTTTACAAAATCACAGATCGGCAACCCTTTGCAAGCGGGGAAACGCTATTCTAACGGCGTTTTGGACTTTACCGGCGTTCTCCTCGCGGAAAACCACCGCATGATGATATTTACATCACTTCATTTGGTCAATTTTTCGAAAAGATGGAGGCACGCTTGGCAACCCTATCTGTTTGGCGACAGTTTTTGTAAGCTTGCAATTCGTTCGTGGCATTAGCTCAAACAGAGCGCTAAACCTGCGGTTTGGGGATCTCGGTGAAAATCCGAGATGCCACACAATAGAAGAGTGTTTCCTTACACTCATTGACTTACCCTCTCCTTTTTGAAAGATTCGCAGGTTTTCAGGCCCTTCCATAGAGGGAAAACCGCTATTTTCACAACTATTTGGACTTCACGAGCGTTCTCCTCGCGGAAAACTACCCTTATTGTACCCCTAGTTCGTTTGATTTGAGTATTTTTCCGAAAAGATGGAGGCACTCTTGGCAACCCTATCTTTTTGGCGACAGTTTTTTTCAGCTTGCAATTCGTTCGTGGCATTAGCTCAAACAGAGCGTCAAACCTGCGGTTTGAAGATCTCGGTTGAAACCCGAGATGCCACACAATAGAAGCTTGTTTTTTCACGCGTTGTACTTACTAACCCTCTCCTTTTTGAAATTGATTCGCAGGTTTTCATACCCTTTAATAGCGGAAACCCCGCTATTCAAAGAACTATTTCGACCTCACGAGCGTTCTCCTCGCGAAAATTCACGCGGAGTAGACCCCATGTTCGTTTGATTTGAGTATCTCTTCGAAAAGATTGGGGAACACTTGGCAACCCTATCTTTTTGGCGACAGAATTTTTCAGTTTGCATTGCGATAGTGGCATTAGCTCAAACAGAGCGCCAAACCTGCGGTTTGGAGATCTCGGTGAAAACCCGAGATGCCACACACTAAAGGTATGCTTCTATTGCTCTTTTCACTCTCCTTGTTTGTCCGATCTTTCCATTTCTTTAGGCTTTGAGTTCTAACATCTTGGTTGGATGCCCATAGGTAGTGGTGTTCAACCTTACAAGACTCTTCGTGCATAAGGTACGCTTTTAATTGCCTAGTAGGTGTGCTTAAATGAATGAAGCCCCGAGGATCAAGGGGCCGGCCAGGCGCTCACTCCTGGTTCCCTCGATGATCAAGGGGCCGGCCAGGCGCTCACTCCTGGTTCCCTCGAGGATCAAGGGGCCGGTCAGGCGCTCACTCCTGGTTCCCTCGAGGATCAAGGGGCCGGCCAGGGGCTCACTCCTGGTTCCCTCGAGGATCAAGGAATGAGGCACCGGGCACCCCTTCACTGTCACGCACCAGGCGCCCCTTCACTCTCAATCACCCCTTTCATTGTCAAGCGCCAGGCACCCCTTCACTGTCAGGTACCGGGCACCCCTTCACTGTCAGGCACCAGGCA
Organism: Cymbomonas tetramitiformis; assembly: GCA_001247695.2. Taxonomy (NCBI): domain Eukaryota; kingdom Viridiplantae; phylum Chlorophyta; class Pyramimonadophyceae; order Pyramimonadales; family Pyramimonadaceae; genus Cymbomonas; species Cymbomonas tetramitiformis. The sequence continues at coordinate 35,549 of LGRX02034367.1, read as the reverse complement.
CCCATTCACTGTTATTTGTCAGGCACCTCTTCACTGTTCTTGGACATGCATACTAGATCAAACGTTGGTGTGACTGAAGATTGTAACCATTGTCAACCCAGGCGTGCACTCATTCCCCGGCGACGGTGAACCATCAGGCACCCTTTCATTGTTAGGCACCGGGCACCCCTTTCACTGTCAAGCACCGGGCACCCCTTCACTCTCAATCACCCCTTCACCGTCAGGCATCAGACACCCCTTCACTGTTAGGCACCGGGCGCCCCTTCACTGTCACGCACCGGGCACCCCTTCACTGTTATTTGTCAGGCACCTCTTCACTGTGCTTGGACATGCATACTAGATCAAACGTTGTCGTGACTGAAGATTGTAACCATTGCCAACCCAGGCGTGCACTCACTCCCCGGCGACGGTGAACCCGCGACAGCCGACACATAGCATCAACCTGTGGAATAGCAAGTGCACAACAATTCCTCCCTTCTCCTTGCAGTGCCCCCAATTTATCACTCTGTATGCCATGTATGTGCAGAGTCGTCTTCAGTATTGGTTTGCACTATTGACTCATAGAAGGGAGGAATGGGGAAAAGAGCTCATACCGCACCCCCTCCTACCCCTTCCGAGATCTTCACTAATGCCCGAATGGATGACCCACCTCACGTCCCGCCCCTCCCTCTCAGTGCACCCCTCTCAGAGCTACCCCGGAGACTTGCACCCCTCCGCAACACCACCCCACGATGGCATCTCCACGGTCAACCCCCCTAATGACGGCAATTACCCGCAGTTCCCTCCTGGCTTCACCCCACCACACTACCCAGAATTTCCTCCTAGATTTACCCCTCCACAGACTGGCAGCCCTGATAGGGAAAGACCGCCTAGCCCCGTTTTCACCTGAGCAACTCCGAGATAAGCAGAGAGAATCAAACCCCTCGCTAGAAACATGGGAATAGAGTTGGGTAAATGTTTCTTCCTCCTCCCTCTACACAGTCACCCCTTAAGAAACTAACCTTTGGTAAGGGAATGCGTGTGGCTAGGATGAGTCCAAGCTAGACATGGGCCAGCCGAGGATGACTCGCTCGGCAGGGGACATGCCTCCCATGAGGGGTACAAACATGCCTCCATGGAGGAATGCGTGGAGCTAATATGCTATGGAGAAAAAAATATTTGGAGTTTCTATACCCTCTTCTACAAAGGTATGTTTTTTTATTACCAAAGAAGATTCCTTATCAAACCCGGAACTATTTTTGTAGACCTGAACTAGTTCTTTAGAGCCTGAAGTATTTGGGAGGGCTTGAAGTATTTGTTCAGGCCATAAACCATAACAACCGTCACCTCGACAGTATAATCGAGGCGCGGCCCTAGAGCATGCATGGTGGCTCCCTGACGGCATATAGCCGTAGCGCTACCCGAGGTGTGCACGGTCTCCAGCTGTGCATGGTCAGTGGGAACTCGCGCATCCACCACAAGCGTCATGCGCATAACCGGCTGTGCACGGTCAGTGGCGGAACTCGCGCATCCACCTCAAGTGTCAATGCAGTCGCCAGCTGTGCGCAGTCTACAGTGGGAACTCGCGCATCCACCACAGATGCCGATGCAGTTGCTAGTTGTGCGCGGTCAGTGGGAACTCGCGCATCCACCATAAGATAGTGTCAATGCAGTCGCCAACTGTGCGCAGTCAGTGGGAACTCGCGTATCCACCACAGATGCGAATGCAGTCGCCAGCTGTGCGCAGTCGGTGGGAACTCGTGCATCCACCACAAGTGTCAATGCATTCACCCCTCGAGTGTGCATTCACCTCGCATCCATTCATCTCACATCTCACATATATTCCTCACATTTATTCAATCACCCTGCATCCATTCACTTTGCTGCATTCACTCACCTTGCACTCCCTCTGCATCCATTCACCTTGCATTTACCCTGCATCACCTTGCATTCACCTTGCATTCATCTTGTTGCATGCATTCACCCTGCATTCACCTTGCATTCACCTTGCATCGATCGTTGCCGGCACCCATATCTGCATTCATGCCCTTGCATATTCTGCGCATGCCCCTTCACAGTTCACACCACCAACAAGCCCCCGACATGCACCCGACGTGCCCCCAACGTGCCCCTAGCATGCTTCAGCATGCTCCAACATCCCCCATCATATTGTTAGCGTTGTCGGTTGCGATTGATGGTATGGCATGTTGTGGCTAAGGGGCCTTCTATGCAGGCTGACCACGGGCGAGTACATCGAGCAAATCACATGGACATATCCGAAGCCGTAGTGCACACATTGGAATTAGCCACGAATAAGTGAAAGCTGCATCCATGATAGAACGTAGGTCGCGAATGATTAGAGAGATGTGCTTAGGTTGGTAGGCGGCTTGGTAAATGTATATCGATGTATATGTATGTATGAGGGGCATAAAGCATGGGGTAGGATATTTTGGTGTTAACTTCAAAAAGCATGTGTTTCAGAAATGTGACCGTGGCAAGGAGAGTGTGGGCAAGTCCCCGACTACACAAGCGTCCAAAAACGGCCAACTCAACCGTAAGATCCGGAAATGCGCCCAATAAACACGAACAAGCGGCAAGCGTGGCGAATTAAGGTTAAATGATACGGGTAAAGAAGCATAGAGTCACGAGGGAAAATGCGGAGCGGCGGGGGTGGGCGGAAAGTAAGAGTGGGGGGTCGAGGTCCTTGCGCTTGTCGATTCCGCTGACATGGCCCATGTTAACGTGTCGCGAGCCACTAGGTGCCATACTCTGCGCGATGCTGCATACAGTCGGGGGCCCCAACGCTCTCTGACCCATCTCCTCCATACTCTCCTCCGCCACTCGTCGCGCTTACCTCATCATCTACGCAGTCAGTTGCGTTGCGAACACGCGGCGCCCCGCAACATTCTACCTACTCAGCCACGCTCGCCCCTCTACAGCTTTAGCCAACCATTTAGTGGCTTTGAATCAAAACCACTTTAGGCAAGTGGTGGGCCTATAGCCTACTAGAATGTCCTAGTGACACAGTGAAAACGCTGAACGCCGTAGGGTTTGAGCGAGGCAATCAGGTATATCAAAAGATAGAAATGAATACACGACTCTCAGGCTATCTAAGACTCTCAGACCCTGAAAATGAAACGATCAGGCCCTGAAAAGGCATTTTCAGACCCTGAAAATGCCTTTTCAGGGCCTGAAAATGCCTTTCAGGCCTTGAAAATGAAATATCAGGCCCTGAAAATGCCTGCCAGGCCCTGAAAACAACTTTTCAGGCCCTGAAAATGCCTTTCAGGCCCTGAGAACGGCTTTTCAGGCCCTGAAAATGCCTTTCAGGCCCTGAGAACGACTTTTCAGGCCCTGAAAATGCCTTTCAGGCCCTGAGAACGACTTTTCAGGCCCTGAAAATGCCTTTCAGGCCCTGAAAACGACATTTCAGGCCCTGAAAATGCCTTTCAGGCCCTGAAAACGACTTTTCAGGCCCTGAAAATGCCTTTCAGGCCCTGAAAACGACTTTTCAGGCCCTGGAACCGCCTTTTCAGGCCCTGAAAACGACTTTTCAGGCCCTGGAACCGACTTTTCAGGCCCTGAAAACGACTTTTGTCACGGTTAGCTATGCGAACAGTATGTGTGACGCTGCTGTTATTGAACGGTGACAGCAAACCGCAATATTCTGGTGGGTGTATGAGTGCAACAGTCTGTTGACCAGAAGGGCTTGCTTGAGCCCAATGCTCCTCATATCTCTAATGCTCTCACGCATCTCATGCGTTACCACCATCGGGTTGTGAACCCGAGAGCACTAGGTGAACTTCCAGCATCGGCTGGTCGATATAGCCATTGATGCTCGCATGCTGTTCAGTGCATGCTTGAAGCGAAGACGCGTCTTATCAGGACACGTTGGTTCGTCAAGAACTTGCCTTGCTTCGCCATCTCGATGCCATGTACTTGGCCTCTCGATGACAGATGTCACTCACCTTAGGTGGATGACAGACATTATGATTGTACATGGCATAGTCGACCGTACTGACAATACTTGACGACTGTACAGTATGTCATTATGTCACATGATATTACATGACATGTATGACAGGTATGACATGTATGACACATGTGTCATCGGCCATATCCCTGACAGTTCTCCCCTCTTAGAAGTGTTGTGACCTCACAATATAGGGTGCATACCTTTTATATATGTCTTTGATGTCTTTGTTGATGAACTGGCCAGTCTTCTTACACCGATGAGGCGTCCCTCAAGGTGTTTTAGGATATCGGGGGGAACTGAGTCCACTTTAAACCTGTACTAGGGTACATCACGAGTCAGTACGAGAGACAGGCGTGTCAGAATGACGAGTGACAGAAACGATGACAGTCACCAACCGGAAATGATGACAGTCACCAGCATGACCGAATGACACAGGTGACTGGCAGAATTGACAAAGGTGACCGACAGAAGTGACTGACTCAAATGTGACATTTGAATATCTGCACCTACAGCAGATCAGACTTGAGAGAATTGGTGGGATACCATTTAGGATTCGATCAGTCGAACATAACTGGAGGGAATCGAGGAGGACCTCAGTTATACAGTCACATCAGCAGATCTGTGAGTATTCAAATGAGAGACTTGGGAGGTGACAATCAGAAACATTTGAGTACTGATGACAGATCCCAGCTGATTGGTTGTTGCAGTCAGCAAATGACTGAACACATGAAGTGGCATGGTAAGGACGAGTTACCTTAAGTAGAGAGCTGTGCAAGCTCTCGGGGTTGAGTTTAAAATTGTCGTACATTGGCAGCCACCTCTGTGGCTGTTAGGCAACTTGACCAAAGAGTAATTTAAAAGATCCGATTCCAATATTACCCTATGGTCCCAGGACCATATTATCTGCAAGTGTTACTTGCACCCTTGTGAGACTGGTTCAGTCCTCACAACCGAACAACATATATGTATCATGCTTACAGTTATACATCTCCTTGTAGGACTGCTGAACTAGGTTCCCTTCCTACATTGTGTAAGTAGACTTAGAAGCTCTGAGAGAGCACCCCCGAACAACTGGTATCAGAACTGATTGCGACTTTGCGGCTCTCGCTGGCGCTACGTTCTACAACGTCTGTATTCTACGAGACGTAGGAAATCGCGTGTTTTTCTGCGTTCGTGGCAAGCAATTTTACGTCGTACCGTTAGCGCGCGCTTAATTGCGTGTTTGGCGGAAAACGCGACGTTTTGTATTTCAGTCTGATCTTTGAATCGCTGAGCTCGTCCGAGATCTTCTTCTTGGCGGGTGAATTTTCAGTAATCGTGGGGATTAGCGATGAATTTTTTACCGGGAGTTTTTCTGGAAATCCCTGCGAAGGGGTCTTACTCGCATCATGCTTCGCGGCTTGCGTCGTATGTCCAGCGTGGTATGATCAGCAGTTCGTTGGCAGTTCATGCGTCGCGCATGGCTCATGCTGCGTTTGCACATCATTATGTGGGACAAGCCTTTTTGCCGCCGCAGGACTTGGACAGCATTACGCGGATCCTCTCTTACGAGTGTTCGTGGACTGGCATGCACGACTATGATTCGCCGCTGTTACCCGCGCTACAACATCATTGTGCATCCGTCGACTGGGCTGCGCGGACTGCTGGTATGACAAATGTGGCGGCGTGTCCTCCAGTACTTGTCCACGGGCATTGTCTGGTGTGGATGTACTCTCGATCGTACGCCATGCTGTTGCATGCGCATGGCGACATACGGTCGCCGCAAGTAGCAGTTGCTGGAATGGGTGCGACGATGTATGTGCATCCGCAGCAAGTGTTTACGCCAATGAAAGGTGCGTCGCAACTGCCGCATGCGTGTGTGCATGCGCAACCACCGTGCGCGGGCGCTCAGGTATTGGGCGTGCCAGCAGCGTGTGCTGATGTATACGACCAGCAGCGAATGGATGAGTTGATGGCTGGATACGCGCGGTGGTTGACCGCCAAGCGTCGGCGTCAGCAACTTATAGCCAAGCGACGGTGCCAACGGCGGCATCAGCGACAACACGTATCGCCGCTGAGTGATGGCGGTTCTGATGTGTTGGCATTTCAGTGTTTGTCTTCGCGCGATGACGGGCCATCTGCATCATTGCAGTGCTCGTACTCGTCCTCTGATGCAGCTGTAGATGTGGATCACCGCGGGCAGTTGCGACAGCAGCAGGCGCTGCCGATCGGTGATAGCAGCTCAGCAGAGGCCGAGCGGCTATTTGCGATATCTCAGCGGTTACGACCGCGAGCTCTCGTTCAGTTTGAGGGGGGGGAGAAGCGATCGGTGATGATCGACATGTTGATGCATTCACTGATAATCATGCTGATCCACCACCTCCAGAGCCGCCTCCGGTTTCAGATATAATGTGTCGTGGTGAATCGTTGCCGGCTGCACAGTATATATCGTCATTGCATCCGTATCATGATACCACCTTGGATATTGACGATTCAGCATCAGCTTTGTGCTATCCCGACCCGGATGATTCAGCCGATAACGTCGCAGTTGGTTGCATTTCTGATCATGGTGATGTCCCCGGAATTTTGTCTCCTTCAGTCGCATCTGTGTGCGCTATATCCGAAGTGCATACACTCGCAGAATCGTCACCAACTTCTCATCCAGAATGTTCAGCAGCCGCAGGACTACAAACTCCGTCTTCAGCATGTATTACAATATCGTCATCAATGCGCGAGCTTGCCCATGGCGATGTTGCCTTGCATAGAGATGGTGCAACTGATGGTAATCATCACATAACCGACGGTGCAGATGGTTATTGCACAACCGAATATTGCGCAGCTGCTGCACCAGCATCAGCATCATATACCGGAATATCCAAGTACACTAGATATCAGAAACTCCCGTACTCGTGTGGATAAACTGTATCAGATAAATAAACCCTAAGCTAGATATATGCGGAACGGTCTCGGACGGTCTCGGTGTCTAGCCTACCTGTGACACAGCGTGTGTCACAGTACGAACCTACAGATCAGTCAGTAGTCCAGTGTTGGTCCTAGGGATCTGTCATAGGGGCCTGACCGGGACTCCCAGTCAGGGCTGCCTATACAGATTTCAGCACACCACCCCAGCACTGTGGGTGGTGACTGGCTAGGAGAGTCAGAAATGTAAGATACTAGTGTTAGGGCAGAAGCTAGGTGACAAGTCTAACTGCCAATCCAACTGTGCTATTCTGATACACAAATTGGAAACCTCTAGGTAGCACGTGAACAAAAGCATACGGGCAATTAAGGCACCGCTAAACAAGTGAAAGGAACCGTGCTAGCAAGTCAGTTTGAAGATCGTAAAGTAGTCAAAGCAAAACATAAACCAGATTGAAGAAGTCTTTGAGGTCACAGGAGTTCCGCACACCACCATGTCGGTGTGCCTCCAGAGTGAGCAAGAAGTCAATCGACAGTGTCAAAGTAGTCAGCGGTGGCCTCACGGAAGTCCATCCCATAGTAGGAAGTAAAGTAACCAGCACCGTAGTAGTGCTGAACATCCAGAGGTCCGCTCTCATGTAAGGCCATGCCGTAGTAGAATGCCATGTCAATACCCAAGTCCGCCTGAGCCAAATCCTGAAATGCTAAAAAGCTCAAAGTGTCAGGAGGCTCGGGCGGCTGAAGCTGTGGCACATCGTCAGGCAATAGGAGACCCTGAGCCGTCATCACCGGATCAAGAAAATCATTCGTAGAGAAAAATGACGGAGCCTCCCAATCGAGATCACCACCAGGCGAAGGCACCTCCGTAGCCGGTGCACATGCCGACACAGCAGAAGCTGTGGACGCCGAAGCAGATACACCTGCAAAAGAAATGCACAACAGAGAGAGCACCGCGAGTGCGCCGATCGCCGGAGTGCCAAAGCCGAAAGGTGGCACACCGCATCCGATAGCACCGGACGGAGCCCGCGGCTTCACCGCGAAAGTACCGTCGGCGTAATCCTCGTAGTTGTCCGTGTCATAGCCTGTCAGGTCAGCCGGGTGGACGGCGGCGTGATTCACCGTCTGCACGAAGCCTCCGAACTCACCGCGTGTCGCCTCCGTGGTGGTCACCCGCGCCGATTGAACTGGCGCGGGCCGTACATCCTTCGCCTGCGAAACAGGCATAGCAGGGGCCGGCACGGCGGACGCCGATGCCGCCGCACCACCTGCCGGAACCTGCCCCTCCGGTGTGATCCCCGCCGCAGCGGCAGGGCCACACACCAAAGCCGATGCATGCTCCTCAACCGCACTCCCAGGAACAAAGGATGCGTGGGTGTAATGTACCTGCTCTTGGGCGGCCTGAACCTCAGAGGTGAGGGCATCAAGCCGCCGCAAGATGTCCTCGTCGTCGGTCCCGCCAGAAGGCGGAGGCGGTACGCTGAACCCGTAGGCCGCCACGTCGATCCCACCGACGCCGTCCGCGGAGAGCACCGCGGGCGGACCATACGCCAACGCCGCATGCGAGAACGCCTCCGGTCCACTGTCCGCCGCGTCCTGGAAGACCTGCACGAGCGCCAATGCGTGCAGGCCCTCCGCGTCCTCCTGCTCAATGGGAATGCAGAAAGCCGCGGCCGTGGCTGGCGAGTGCTGGCGACCGCCAAGCGGGCAGTCGCGGTACGGGTGATACACCTCACCTTTACCGGCCTTGCGGCAACGGTGGCACAGCGGCTTGGCCTTCATGCTGTCGCGGTCGAAGCCGACCGCGGGGGGGTTGCCCGCACCCACGCGAAACCCCCTCGGATGCTGCTTCCCCCGATGCTGCGGCTGCGGCTGCTGTCCCCCGCCCGCACGGCCACCTCGCACCAAGGCCTTCAAGGCCGCAATCTCCTCGAGGAGTACAGTGTACTCCGACGACGTGACCAGAGCGGAGGGCTTACCGTCCATCCCCAGCACCTGCTTCTCACGTACTGCCGCCCCCTCGTCCGACTGTGCCCATGCCTGGAAGATGGCCACGACGAGAGCCTGAAGCGAGCGGAGAGTGACGCCGCTAAGGTCACCCGCAAGCGGATAACGCACCTTCACCGCCGCGTAGAAGACCGGGTCGAGGCGGTTGTACAATGAGAGCTTGCGGGTCTCGTCGGTGGGTCGCCAGTCAGGAGCGCGGTTATCCCGCACCAGACGTTGCTCGCGAGCCAAGATCGGCTGCGGGTCAACGCCCGCGGGATAACGAAGAGCCGCGTGCTCCTGCTGGTGACTCTCGCGTAGAGCTGCCGGCACGCTCCCCTTGATGATGTCGATAAGAGCACGACGTCCATCTCGGTCAGCCGAGGAGTCCGTACCGCGAAGCCAGGTGTCCGCCACTGAGTTGCGCTCCACGACGAGGGCCAACACGTCGTAGAGAAGCCCATTAACCTTCTCGATAACCAGAGAGGTGGGGTCGTCGAGGTCAAAGGGAGTCAAATCCAGCCCAGCGGACTGAAACTCCGTACGAAGCTGCACCACCAGCTCGGAGAGGCGGTCCGCGTCGTCAGTGCCACGATAATGATGTTTCTTGGAACCAAGGATATCCTCGCGGACACCCTTGGCCCAAGCCCGATGCAACCTCCCCTTGTAGACCACGTCAACAGCGGCGTGCTGGTCAACAAGATGTTTCCGCAACGCGACAGCGGTGTCGGAGTTGCTGGAAACAGCAGGGGGCACCACAGGTGGAGTGCTAGCGGTCGGAGTGTCCCGAACCGCATCTATAAGCCGTATAGAGGCGTCCAAGTCGGAGTCCTTCAATAGGCGTTTACGAGCTCGAGTAGATGTTGCCATACTTCTGAAAGCCAGAGAAAGGATGATGCGCGGGAGCACGTTTGGGTGTTGTGGCGGAAGTGGAGGGAAGACGCAACGGCAGAACGTGCGGAGCGGCGAAAAGAGCGTGGGGCACTTGCAAATGTCGATGTGGTCGAAGGCGTCCGGAGCACCAGCCCAAAATACGTAAACCAGCGGGATCAGTGCAGGCAGAACAACGCAAATGAACATTGCCACAACCGAGCAATAGCAACGCGCGGTGCCCATGACTCGCAGCCGCAAAAGACGTCTACCGCAAGATCATGTCCAAATCCTAGTCGCACCCAAACGCGCAAGTGCGCACCACCTCTTCAAGCGGCTGCTTAGCCAATCATGGCCAAGATAGCAAGTGGAATGAAAACGTGGATGGGGCCACGACCTACCGGAATATCCAAGTACACTAGATATCAGAAACTCCCGTACTCGTGTGGATAAACTGTATCAGATAAATAAACCCTAAGCTAGATATACCCGGAACGGTCTCGGACGGTCTCGGTGTCTAGCCTACCTGTGACACAGCGTGTGTCACAGTACGAACCTACAGATCAGTCAGTAGTCCAGTGTTGGTCCTAGGGATCTGTCATAGGGGCCTGACCGGGACTCCCAGTCAGGGCTGCCTATACAGATTTCAGCATCATATGCTCTTCGTGTTTCTGACTTTTCGGTGCGATCGCAATCCTTGATCGCAAAGTTCAAACGGCTTCTTGCAATGTCTCAGCGGTTGCGGCAGCGGCGAGCTCGTGTTCATTTTGAGCAGCAGCAATTAATCGTCGGCAGTGATGAAATTGGGTATAATACTTCATCAACAGTGTGGTCGCCGTCGCTCATTATGCTGGAAAGTGGCATGCACACACATACACACATACCTGATCGGTGCATCATCGGCAGGTGCGTGTGTCGCGAGTATTGTATATCATCAGCAGAATATCATTATAATGTCGACGGCCGTATATATTATCGGTGCATCATCGGCTTGTGTGTGCACACACACACTGGAGTCCGGCCATCGACGGCTTTGCTAGCGGCGCGTGATGCTGCTGCAACCGATAATAATGGCACATCATATTATTATACTGCCGACGGCCGTATATATGATCGGTGCATCATCGGCTTGTGTGTGCACCCACACTCTGGAGTTCGGGCATCGACGGCTTTGCTAGCGGCGCGTGATGCTGCTGCAACCGATAATAATGGCACATCATATTATTATACTGCCGACGGCCGTATATATGATCGGTGCATCATCGGCCTGTGTGTGCACACACACTCTGGAGTTCGGGCATCGACGGCTTTGCTAGCGGCGCGTGATGCTGCTGCAACCGATAATAATGGCACATCATATTATTATACTGCCGACGGCCGTATATATGATCGGTGCATCATCGGCCTGTGTGTGCTCACACACACCGGAGTTCGGTCATCATTGACGGCCTTGCCAGCAGCGCGAGATGATGGTACGAATTGTACTACCCTCCAGTGTGAGCACACGGTGACAGAGTGCGCGTGGGTACGAGTGCATAAATATTGCTGCCAAGGGTGCGCACTCCCATGTGTATATGTGTGCAGCTGCATGATGACTGCCGATGATACGCCGGCCGTGCGTGCGTACACACACGCACATATATATGAGGGTGCACCATGAGTAGATGTGCAATACTTGAGGACAGCGTGCACATGCCGCACACGTTGGCGGGACTTCCGCCGACGAAAGCGCACGTTGGAGCGCCATTGTTGGCGGTGCGGAATGGATTGTCGTCACGGTGTGCGCGGGCAGAAATTCCGGCGCCGGTGGCGCATGGTGCCGGAAGATCATCGTCGGCGATGCGTACCGGGCAATTATCATCAGGTTGTACACCGTTTTCTTCTGATGATCGTGACTCAACGTCAGCAACGAACTGCACCAGCAGCAGCGCTGAGCTGCGGCCGCCCACGGCAGCGGCAACGAGCTGCCCGAGTAGAGGCGCTGAGCTGCGGCTGAGTGTGGTTGAAGCATTATACGACGTGGCTGCGCATCCTCATGATGAGGCTATGTGTATCGGCACTTATGGAGAATCTTCGTCGCCAGCATCATCGGCAATGATAGGGTGCGCGTGCGTACGTGTGCATACACATTGCTGCCACGGGTGCGCACTCCCATGTGTATATAATCGCAGCCGCATGATACCTGCCGATGATAAGCCGGCCGGAATGCATGGCCGAAGAGCATCCATAGCTAAAGTGCAGCCCCCACAGCTCGGCGAGGTGCGCCAAAGCTGCACGGCTGATAGCTGCAGAGTTGAGGTGCAGCAGCCCACGGCGCAAATGCAAGGCTGCCCCAGCTGCAGCGTCACCCAGCTGCCTCAGCAGCCCATGGCGCAAGCGCAAGGCTGCCCCAGTAGCAGCAGTGCCCAGCTGCCTCAGCAGCCCTTAGCGCCAGTGCAAGGCTACCCCAGCAGCAGCAGCTCCCAGCTGCCACAACAGCCCACGACACAAGAGCAAGGCTGTCCCGGCAGCAACAGTGCCCAGTTGCCGCAGCAGTCCACGGCGCTAGTGCAAGGCTGTCCTCGCAACAACAACGGCACAGAGCTGCCTCAGTGGGCCACAACACGTGAGCTGTTCAGTGCAATGGCTAAAGACTCAGCAGCCCACGGCGCAAGTGCGAGTGTTGTTCCACAAGCAGTCCAGCACGTGTCACCCAGCGCGATAGCTGAGTGTGCATGCATGGCGTGCGAGCGGGCCGACTTCGAGGTGGAGAGCGAGTGTGTTGCAACGGCGCATGGCAGCTGCAAGTTGGAGGAGCTGGTGGAGTGCGCAAGTGCGGAGCAGCTGCGGCAAGGCAGCCGGTGCGCTATGATAAAGTGCGCTTGTGTTGCAACGGCACAAGGCAGCTGCGAGCTAGCGGAGCTGGTGGGGAGCGTACAACGTGCAGCAGTATCGGCGCGGGCAGACAGCTGTTGTGAGCTGGCAGGGTGCACACTATGTGCCACAATACCGGAGCAGGCGGACAGCTGTTGCAAGCTGGCGGAGTGTGCACGAGTGGCGCAAGGTAACAACGAGCTGGTGGAGTACGCATGCACGGCGTGCGAACCGGTAGACCTGGTTGGGTGCGCATGCGCGAAGCACAACAGGTGCAAGGACCTTCGACTCCAGGTTCAACTCTTATGGCAGCAAGATCGTGACCAACAGATCCAAGAAGCCGAACGAGCTGAGCGTCAGAAGCAACAGCCTGTTCCGGCTCGGATAACAATAGCTGCTGCGACTAAGTTGCGTACTGCTGAGGCTGCCCGCGGAATTGCTGCCCCAGCAACCCAACAGGTCAGTGCTGACTCAGCAGCCTGCAAAAGGGGGGGGGAATGGGCAGCAGGTAATAGCGAGTTCAACGGCACGGACCTGCAACTGTCCACGGCAGTGAGCTGTCCCAACAGCAGCGGCGTTGAGCTGCGGCCGCCCACGGCAGCGAGCTGCCCTAGCAGCAGCGCGGACCTGCAACAGCCGACGCAAGCGCTGCCCCTGTTGCTCCACGAGCGGCCTCGGCAGGCGCTGCCTCCGCGTTCGACGCTGCCGACGCAGGCGCTACCTCAGCAGCTAGCACCGGCGCTGCCCTACGAGCGGCCCACGCTGGCGCTGACCCCGCTGCCGATGCAAGCGCTGCCCCCGCTGCCGACGCAGACGCTGCCTCAGCAGCTAGCATCCGTGCTGCCCCAGCTGCAGCAGCCCACAGCAGCAAGCTGCCTCAGCAGCAGCACAGAGCCGGCATGTAGCACGGCTAGGTGGGCCCGGATTGCATAATCGATGAAAATGACATTTAGAAGTCGCAAGAAGTTTCAAGAAGTACTTAGTGGTTAAAAGAAATCATCTAGAGGCAATATTTTATATTTTTGATAATTGTAGTGGCCACAGGGCTGCTTACAGGTCGCGGACGGGCTGCCGTACATACATTGCATATCTTGCGGGCGCGTGAGATATGCAAATGATACGGGGAAGTTATTAGAAGTTGTGAGAAGTATCTAGAAGTCATCCGTAGGCAATGAGAAGCAAAATTTCACATCGGGACATATTCACGGGGTGCTGGGGAGCTAATTTCGTCCGTAAAATGGCTGCAAAGCAGAAATTGCATATCTTGCGGGCGCGTGAGATGTGCAAATGATACGGGGAAGTTATTAGAAGTTGTGAGAAGTATCTAGAAGTTATTACTAGGCATCGAGAAGTGATATTTCACATCGGGTCACATTCGCGGGGCGTTGGGGAGCTAATTTCGTCTGTATACTGACTGCAAAACAGAAAATGCATGTCTCGTGGGCGCGTGAGATATGCAAATGATACGGTGAAGTTATTACAAGTTGTGAGAAGTATCTACAAGTTATTATTAGGCATCGAGAAGTGATATTTCACATCGGGTCACATTCGCGGGGCGTTGGGGAGCTAATTTCGTCTGTAAACTGACTGCAAAACAGAAAATGCATGTCTCGTGGGCGCGTGAGATATGCAAATGATACGGTGAAGTTATTACAAGTTGTGAGAAGTATCTAGAAGTTATTACTAGGCATCGAGAAATGATATTTCACATCGGGTCACATTCACGGGGCGTTGGGGGGCTAATTTCGTCTGTAAACTGACTACAACATACTTTTACTTTGCCCTAATGATACGCATATTATTTGCAGTTGCAGGAGTCATGGGGCACTAGCCGTTGCCGGGTGGCGGGTGCTCAAATTCAAAGGTGGCTCAAATTCTGCAACTCCTCTATGGAGACGCCCGAGGCCCTACCCTAGTCCGAGGTATTCAATGGCTGGGTCTGCTGGAGTTGCTGGAGTTGCTGGAGCTGCTGGAGCTGTTGGAGCTGCTGGAGCTGCTGGAGCTGCTGGAGCTGTCGGGCCTGTGGTTGCTGAAGGAGCGTGGGCTGGGACTGCTGCAGAAGGGGTTGCAGCTGCTGGGTCTGCTGGAGCTGCTGGAGCTGCTGCAACTGCTGGAGCTGCTGGAGCTGCTGGAGCTGTTGCAACTGCTGGGGCTGCTGGAGCTGCTGGAGCTGTTGCAACTGCTGGGGCTGCTGGAGCTGCTGGAGCTGCAAGCGGCTGCTGGAGCTGCTGGAGCTGTTGCAACTGCTGGGGCTGCTGGAGCTGTTGGAGCTGTTGCAACTGCTGGGGCTGCTGGAGCTGCTGGAGCTGTTGCAACTGCTGGGGCTGCTGGAGCTGCTGGAGCTGCTGCAGCTGCTGGAGCTGCTGGAGCTGTTGCAACTGCTGCGTCTGGGGTTGTTGCAGCAACAAGGGCTGGGGTTGCAGCGGTTGGAAGGCTTGCTGCAACAACGGAGGCTGGGACGCTTCCTGTCCTACTTGGAGCATCGGCACCGCCTGAGGCACCGCCTGAGGTTGCTGCTGAGGGCTTTGCTGCTGGGGGGGGGAGGGTTGGTGGTGCCTCCGCTGTCGGCGCGCTGGGCGCATCTTCCCCTGGGCTTGCCATGAAGTCCGCCACTTGGCGCGCCAAGGCCCGCTGCTGGCGTTCCTCAGACAGCTTCAGCTGCTGGGTGAAGTGCGCCTCCTGCTGCTTCAGCATCTTCTGGCTCGCCTCCTCCTGCCTCGCTAACACCGCCGTTAGCTCCTCCACCGTGATTCCCCTCACCGGTGGGGCCGCCTCGGTAACCTCCGACAGAGCGACAAGCGGTTGAGGGGGGGCCACCGTGCGGGCTGACGGCGCCGGCGCCGCGCCCCTCGTTGACGCACGCCCCGAGGCCGGCATGCTTCCGCTGCCAGCAGAGGATCTCCCCCTTTTTTGACCCTTTGCTGAAGTTTGCGGGTCACCGCCACCCGAGCTCAAGCCCCTACCAACCTTAGCCGGCTGCCGTATCCGCGGGAGGCTCGACCTCTCCGCCGGGTTTCCCTGGGAGTTGGCTCCCGCGAGTTGGCTCCTCAGCTTCTTCCTCGGTGGGGTGCCGGCGGTATCCACGTCCTCGCCCTCGTCCACCGCCGGGACGGCAATCGCCGACGCACCACCCTGCGGCTCTGCATTCGCACCCCCTCCCCGCGGCAGGTCCACGAAGACGTAGTCATCTTGCGTGTAGTACGGCGACGAGAAGATGTCACCCTGAAGATCCTTTGCCGTCAATTGCCTCACGATCGGAGGCAAAGAGACACCTGTGAAGAGCCCACAATCGGACGTCGAGCTTGTCAAAAAGAAATTGGGGGCTACCACTTAGACAAAAGCAATTTCACCGCAAGCATGCTCAGCACCCCCGCAAGAGTACCGATTCACACAAACAAAGAGAATGCCGTACCGTTCTCCAAGCCGTAGTGCTTGTGCAGCTTGATGAGCTTCGGGAAGAAGATTCTCGCGCACTCGTACACAAGGTCCGACCCCTCTTCAGTCTTGAAGTGGGCGGCACCACGGGTCTTATCCGTGCTCCCCTGGTTGAGCCGGTTCATCCTGAAGATGTGCGTAAGGTGCGGGGTGGCGTATCTGCCGTGGATTGGCCCACCGCATATGGTGAACCACCCACGGTCTTTCACGTGCAAGATCGTCCCCGCAATATACGCGCCCTTGTATGCTTGCCCTTGGTGATACACGACGGATCCCCTCTCGAAACGCCCCTTGGACTTTTCCGTGTACCCCTCCTTCCCATGCACCCCATCCCCCGCCACG
The DNA here is from genome assembly GCA_001247695.2 of Cymbomonas tetramitiformis. Classification (NCBI taxonomy): domain Eukaryota; kingdom Viridiplantae; phylum Chlorophyta; class Pyramimonadophyceae; order Pyramimonadales; family Pyramimonadaceae; genus Cymbomonas; species Cymbomonas tetramitiformis. The sequence continues at coordinate 19,213 of LGRX02034367.1, read as the reverse complement.
TACACCACCGGTGCTAACTGCGGCAGATCACGGTGATGCACCCAACGGGGATACATAGCAACACGTTGCTCCAACGTGGCCTTCGCCCACCCCGGCCAATCCGCGGCAGCGGGCGCCTTCACGACCACCTCCGCCGGTGCGGGCTCTCCCGCCGCGGGACCCTCTGCGATTGCGGCATCCTCCACGACCACCTCCGCAGGTGCGGGCTCTCCCGCCGCGGGGCTCCCCGTGATTGGGGGCGGAGCCAACACCACCTCCGCCGGTGCGGGCTTTCCCGCCGCGGGACCCTTTGCGATTGCGGCATCCTCCACGACCACCTCCGCAGGTGCGGGCTCTCCCGCCGCGGGGCTCCCCGTGATTGGGGGCGGAGCCAACACCACCTCCGCCGGTGCGGGCTTTCCCGCCGCGGGACCCTTTGCGATTGCGGCATCCTCCACGACCACCTCCGCAGGTGCGGGCTCTCCCGCCGCGGGGCTCCCCGCCCTACCATTTTAGAAAACGTTAGTACGTGCACTAACGATATACTAACGACACACTAACTGTATAAGAGTACGGCGCGTTAGTGTGCTTGTACATACACTAATAGCACGCTAACTGCGTCGTTAAGGTACCGTTAGGGCACGCATTCTGTGCAACATACCTTAACGGTACCTTAACGACACACTAACTAAGTCGGTTAACGCGTGGTTAGAACATTAACTGCCACACTAACAGGCACACTAACGGCACACTAACCCACACACTAACGACACACTAACTTTGAGCATTAACGGATGGTTAGTATACAGATAGTGTGTCGTTAGGATATCGTTAATATACCACTAACACTACACTAACAGCACACTAACGACACACTAACTTTGAGCATTAACGGATGGTTAGTATACAGATAGTGTGTCGTTAGGATATCGTTAATATACCACTAACACTACACTAACAGCACACTAACGACACACTAACTTTGAGCATTAACGGATGGTTAGTATACAGATAGTGTGTCGTTAGGATATCGTTAATATACCACTAACACTACACTAACAGCACACTAACCTTGTGCACACTAACGACCGGTTAGTGTGCACATAATCTAGTGTTAGTGTTCAGATAGTGTATCATACCATTGTGCTATCCCATTCTAAAAGCATACGCGCGTTCACTTGCTACACACGTACACACTATTGAAGATGTAAGCACAAACACGAATGTTGTGTGTGTGCATGATAGATGCACACACACCATACAAGCTTGCATAATTTCATATGTGGCGGGGTGTGTACAAATGTGCATTCATGTTGTGTGTGGCAAAATGATGCTTTCAAGAACACAATTCTTTCGCAAGAATGCGCAAATGCAATATGTGTATACACAAAGTATGCATGACAATGAATAGAAGACAAAATAAGAACGTTATATCCATCATTCAACTATATTTACATTGCTTTCTAAACACTAATATGTTTGCGAGTTGTTGATCACAATTCTCTAAAAGAAAAGTTCAACAAAACGCGCGATCTTGCGAATATCAGCCTAATCTACTCTACAAACAAAAGTCAACATATCACAAGTGCAAGCAAGGATGATCAAACTTCTCTACTCTACTCTACTCTGCTCTACTCTAGAAAGAAAAGAAATCGTTCCAATGTACCTGCGTTTGAAAAACCCAGCCCACACAAGGAGTCTCAATAAGTATGATCAAAACGCGTTGAAGAGAAACTAAAGACAGATCATGTAAAACAATTTGAGAGAACCATACCAATGAAAGATTCGAAGAGCTCGAATCGCTCGAAGAGCTCAAAGACTAGAAGAACTAAAGAACAACTTCATTTCTGCGCGCAAAAGAAAAACAAGTTAGCAAGTAACCACAAGAAAATAATAAATTCAGCGGGGTGAGTCGGATTCGAACCAACTTGTCCTAGTCCATTGGACTAGGAACCAAGAAACCAATTTCTCTTTTTGACACCCCTACGCACTTGGCTAAAGACCAAGACGCGCAGCAAAACAATCGTGGCTACACATGAAAACATCCTCGCAAGCATAAAGTTACGGTAGAAATAAAAAATACATGAGCGAGAGCGAGTACGCACTTGAAACAAGGTCAAGCACAGCAGCAGCAGCAGCTGCACACGACTGCTACAGACTGTTCACTGTCTCAGTGTGTAGACACCGAAGTGTAGAAGGTGTTGAAATAATTCAAAACCACAAACGGATACCTCGTCATGTCATGTCAGTCGGTCGGTGCGGTGTTGACCACTACAGTACAGTGACACAGTGCTGGTCATCGTCAGTCTCGGTCGGTCGGTCAACGTCCGATTTTTCAATTTCGATTTATGACTTAGTCATTATTTCCGTTCAATTGTCATCCTCTTCGATCGTAGCGCAGTTGGACATGATGAATGTGACAACCCATTAGGAAACCGACCGCACGGGTTCGAATCCTGCTGTCGACTAAAATTATTATCGCGCGATTCGACGCCATCGCGCGATCACGATGGTTTGATGAAATTTTCCTATCACATTTGGGAATTTCGAGTTTTAGGGGAGTATTCCATTGTTAGTACGCTAACAGGACGCTAACAGTAGGCCTTAGCGCACTAACGTTGCCCTAACTGAACACTAACAGAAGGAATCTTTTAGGGAATATGCCATTGTGCGTTAGTGCATGCCACCTAATGCCTCCTTAACGACGTCAATAGGGCGCCATTTAGTGTCTTGTTGCATGTAATGCACTAACTCACGCCGAGTTAGTGCATTACATGCAACAAGACACTAAATGGCGCCCTATTGACGTCGTTAAGGAGGCATTAGGTGGCATGCACTAACGCACAATGGCATATTCCCTAAAAGATTCCTTCTGTTAGTGTTCAGTTAGGGCAACGTTAGTGCGCTAAGGCCTGCTGTTAGCGTCCTGTTAGCGTACTAACAATGGAATATTCCCTAAAAGATTCCTTCCGTTAGTGTCCAGTTGGGGCAACGTTAGTGCGCTAAGGCATGCCGTTAGCGTCCTGTTAGCGTACTAACAATGGAATATTCCCGAAAAGATCCCTTCTGTTAAACTCACACTAACAACGCGAATATTACATAATAGGAGGGCGGGTGGGGTGGGGGGGGCAGAATTGGGATTTGTGCAATGAACAATAAACGTCAAGGTGAACACTTTGCGACTCTTCGTGCACAAGCCTCTCGCCCGGATCCACCTTCGCCCGAGCCCGCGCCCGAGCGTGCACCCACACCGCCTCCCGGCCGGCGTGGGATTCTTCTACAACAAAGCGCGCCGGTGTCCTCACGTGTACCCGTCCCACCACTAGCCCGCAGAGCCATTCGTAACCCCGCACCCCACGCACTTGTTTCTCCACCACCACCTCGTCAACCCGTTCCCGAAGGTTTCCGGTTGGGTCATGAATATGAGGGGGGCACAAAGAAGCTTCGAGTATCCGAGTGGGCGGCAACCACGGTGACGACGATATATGACGGGTGAGTCATGCCTTTATCCCTATACCTCGTGATATGCATGTCTCTCAAGAAACCAGTGAAACACGTTAGTGCCCTATGTCGATACGGTAGTGTACACTTAGTGCGATATTCGGTAACTAACAGTACACTAACGTGGCAGGAACTGTCTATTAGACACAGCTCGTGCCCTCTGTCACGCACGCGCGTGTGTCTTGGAGGCGAAGAAGTGTCGGTACGTCGGCATGGTACAAATTTTCACGTGTTGTCACGAGAAAGACGTACCGACCTGCATGACTCCCCGGGTCTTCTATGCTTGCGTAGTAGACATGCAAACAAATCAACGGCGTTACCCATCGTGGTTGCCGATTCCGCCCATTTTGAAGGCCGAACGGGGCAAGATCATGTATGGTGGCACCGTGTTCTACATAACAGTATCTGAAGATGGTGTGCAAAGTTGCCTCCTATCTATTGCCAACGAAATCATGAAAATCGTCGCCAACCACCGCGGGTACGGTTCCTCAAGCACCTGCAATATGTGCGTATTAGTGCGTTGTTATCATGTTAACTGTACCTTATCAGTACCCTAACAAAGAGATATCTACAGGCCAGCGGAGGTCATCATCGACCATGATCATCTAATGACACCATTGCCGCCTCCCGTGGATCTCGTGAGCTACGAAAGCCGGGAGGAGTTGGATGTCCAGGAAAATATCGAACTCCTCCTCCTCCTCGACGACGTTGGTCTAGCGGGGTGAGTGAGCCCTCTTCTCTATTTGGGACTTAGTGCGTGGTTAGTGTGGGGTTAGTACATCCGCGACCCCTTAACCGCATATAAACGACGGGCTGGGCACTCAGTCCGTGCAATTTTCCCGCAGCAGGCAGCCCACCGTGACCATCGACAGCTGGTTTCCGCACCATGGGATGGGTATTCAAGATGGCAGTGGGCGCACGAAAACGACGGTGCTGTCGATTCGCGAGTTCTCGCACCATGTGGACACCGTTAGCGATAACGACGCGGCGTTTTGGGGCCGTGATATCATTCCGGATCCATTGGACTTAGCCGACAATCCCTCGACCATCACCTTTGCCGACCAGCGGTGGGAATTGCTACCGCCAGTGGGTGTAAACCTGATGAACATTCGTCGGGACATTTGCAAGTTGGCCCTTGGGCTTGGAGACGCGAGCCCTGCTGGGTGAGGCCCTTTTTCCGAGTCTTATTGCGTGGTTAGTGTGGCATTAGGGGCTTAACCGCCATCTAACCGCATGCTAACACTGACAGGCCCGACGAGCCCCACCGCGGAACCTCGCCGTCCCCGCCCCTCGAGATGGACATGCCCGCCTGTACTGTACGGTGTTGACCACTACAGTACAGTAACAGGAATATTCCCTAAAAGATTCTTTCCGTTAGTGTTAAGTTAGGGCAACATTAGTGCGCTAAGGCATGCCGTTAGCGTCCTGTTAGCGTACTAACAATGGAATATTCCCGAAAAGATCCCTTCTGTTAAACTCACACTAACAACGCAGAATACAGTAAACACTCGATTTTAAGAAAACAGGAATTTATTGGTCAGCCTAGCCTGTTCCCGAAGGTTTCCGGTTGGGTCATGAATATGAGGGGAGCACAAAGAAGCTTCGAGTATCCGAGTGGGCGGCAACCACGGTGACGACGATATATGACGGGTGAGTCATGCCTTTATCCATATACCTCGTGATATGCATGTCTCTCAAGAAACCAGTGAAACACGTTATTAGTGCCCTATGTCGATACGGTAGTGTACACTTAGTGCGATATTCGGTAACTAACAGTACACTACTAACGTGGCAGCTACTTTACTTAATTAATGCACTATGTTCCAGCTAACTGCGTATCAAAAATGGTGGCGGTATGCCGGCACAGCCGCATTACAAACATTCTGCGGGTGGAGATCGCGGGACGGTTGTACACCTTATTGAAAGTCAACTGGCTGACAAAGCCAACCGAAGAACAAATCAAGGCCTATCGTAGGAGGAACTCGATTCTCGGGCCGGACGATTTGACTAAGACGGTGTACACCTTCAACCCGCACCGTGACCCAACGGCTTTTGAGAAGAACTCCGAGCATTTCATCTTAGCCAACAAAGTTGAACAGCAAGTCGTCGTTATACGTACCACATCCGTGCATGGAGATCGCGGTCATTCTTGACCCCACGGCTGACTTTTTTGAATGCCTAAAGCCACCACTTGACTACGACGACGACTAGGACGACAATGAGGACTGAACTCATGTTTCGGTCGACGGGATTCTAGGCCGTGGACAGTCCCTCGGCATCTTGCGTCGTGTGGTTTAGTGGAACACCCGGCATGTGCAGTGGTTGCGTAGTTTACGCACGTATACCGTGGTTAGTACACGTTTAACATGTTAGATAATATATGTTTAACACATTAACGTCTGATTGGTCTAGTGTACTAACGACATACTAACGACATGCTAACGTAGCACATTCCCAAAGGAGCTCAGCCATATCAGCTTCTTCAAACAACGTCATACCCCCTTAACCAATGTCCAGTTCGCCATCCAATCACCTTAGATCATCACTGAAGTGCATTTGGACACCATCCATGACCCACTACGCACCACGCCACGAGTCCACCAACTCCCACACTTAAGGAGAGTGGGAGTTAGTACGCCGTTAACACGCTAACGTGTGATTGGTCTAGTGTACTAACGACATACTAACGACATGCTAACGTAGCACATTCCCAAAGGAGCTCAGCCCCAATATCGGCTTCTTCAAACATCATCATACCCCCTTAACCAATGTCCAGTTCGCCATCCAATCGCCTTAGAACATCATTGAAGTGCATTTGAACCCCATCCATGACCCACTACGCACCACGCCACGAGTCCACCAACTCCCACACTTAAGAAGAGTGGGAGTTAGTACGCCGTTAACACGCTAACGTGTGATTGGTCTAGTGTACTAACGACATACTAACGACATGCTAACGTAACACATTCCCAAAGGAATTTAGCCCCAATATCGGCTTCTTCAAACAGAGTCATATCCCCTTAACCAATGTCCAGTTCGCCATCCGATCGCCTTAGAACATCATTGAAGTGCATTTGGACCCCATCCATGACCCACTACCCACCACACCACGAGTCCACCAACTCCCACACTTAAGGAGAGTGGAAGTTAGTACGCCGTTAACACGCTAACGTGTGATTGGTCTAGTGTACTAACAACATACTAACGACATGCTAACATAACACATTCCCAAAGGAATTCAGCCCAAATATCGGCTTCTTCAAACAGAGTCATATCCCCTTAACCAATGTCCAGTTCGCCATCCAATCGCCTTAGAACATCATTGAAGTGCATTTGGACCCCATCCATGACCCACTACGCACCACACCACGAATCCACCAACTCCCACATTCAATCATGCTAACGCACATTGTGAACTAACGCATTGCGTTAGTGCGTCGTTAGTACGCGTACTAAAAGTACGCGGCGTTAGTATGCGCTAGTATGACGTTAAGGCACACTAACTCACCGTTAGTGTACGTACTAACGTTTTCTAAAATGGTAGGGCCGTAGTTGGGGGCGGAGCCAACGCCACCTCCGCCGGTGCGGGCTCTTCCGCCGCGGGACCCTTTGCGATTGCGGCATCCTCCACGACCACCTCCGCAGGTGCGGGCTCTCCCGCCGCGGGGCTCCCCGTGATTGGGGGCGGAGCCAACGCCACCTCCGCCGGTGCGGGCTCTTCCGCCGCGAGAACCTCCGTGCTCGTGGGGGCGGGAGCGTCCGCGGGTTGCTCCGCTCCCGACGGCGCTTCCACATCCCCCTCACCAACCACGGGGGGTGTGGCCGCTTGAAGGGGCGGTGGCCATTGCTTGAGCGCGCCTTCCAGCAGCAGGGCGCCTACTTTTGAGAGCTTCGGAGCGTCCTTCTCCGCTTGCGAGGCTGGGTAGACCGTGCGCTTCGCCATGCACTCCGGTCTACCACAGTTGTTCGGCTCTTCAATGCCTTTGCCTAGAAGGCAGACGTTGTGGTAGAAGTCACCGCAGTGCGAGCACTTGTGTACTCCACGTCCATCGTCTTCCTGGCAGATGAAGCAGCAGACTTCAGGTGCTGGCGGAGGGGGTGAGGGCGGAGGCAGCACGTCGAGCCCGCCTAATTCATACCACACCAAAACCATGCGCGTTTACACAAGCAGGGTTTCGGGCATTATCCATACGCATAACTATAGGCTCTACCAACATGTGATTCGAAAAGGTGCTCACCATCTTCTTGCCCTGTATAGCATCTATCGTATGCTATTGTCAGGGCATGATCGAAAGCATTCCAATCTAATGCTTTCCTCACGGCGGTCTTCGGACCTGGCAGCTCCCCCAGTCGTTTCGTCGCCTCCGTGTCGTGCATGTTCACGACAGGGGGCTCCGATCTTCCTCCGCCAGGCTCCTCCACGCATTCCTCGCGACCGCAGTTGAACAAATCTCTCTTTAGGCCTCTTGCCTCTTGACACTTAGGGTGGTAGCGAAGACCGCACTCCTTGCATCGCGTAACGAAAGCCCCCTTTTGACAATAGCAGCACCTATCTTCTGCCAGTACCTCTTTGCATTCGCCACACTGCACCCCCGGATACTGTTTATTCGCACAGCTAAAGTGAAAGCTCCTATTGCAAACCCTACAAGTCTGCTGGGGAATTAGTTTACTGTCGCATCCAACGACATGGCAGCGGTGGTATTCAGGGGCGTTTCGGGACACTCTCGACCCACGGGTTCTGGCGGGCGCGCTTTTCCCGCCTCGGTTTCTTGAGGTCATTGCAGTTTCCGAAGTGCTAGCTCTAAGAAGTGTTCTTCAAGAATGGCTTCCGCTCGCTTGCACCAACTGGGGCGCTGAGACGCAGTAACTGTGCATGCATGTGTGACGTCAGCTCAGTATAAATCGAGGACAAAACCGCCCAAGCATTTCTCGTACGTCGATGGATCCGGGATCGGATCCGACATACGAGAAAAGTTCATGCACGTTTGACGTCAGCTCAGTATAAATCGAGGACAAAACCGCCCAAGCATTTCTCGTACGTCGATGGATCGAGGATCGGATCCGACATACGAGAAAAGTTCATGCACGTGTGACGTCAGCTCAGTATAAATCGAGGACAAAACCGCCCAAGCATTTCTCGTACGTCGATGGATCTGGGATCGGATCCGACATACGAGAAAAGTTTATGCACGTTTGACGTCAGCTCAGTATAAATCGAGGACAAAACCGCCCAAGCATTTCTCGTACGTCGATGGATCTGGGATCGGATCCGACATACGAGAAAAGTGTATGCACGTTTGACGTCAGCTTATTATAAATCGAGGACAAAACCGCCCAAGCATTTCTCGTACGTCGATGGATCTGGGATCGGATCCGACATACGAGAAATGTGTATGCACGTTTGACGTCAGCTTATTATAAATCGAGGACAAAACCGCCCAAGCATTTCTCGTACGTCGATGGATCTGGGATCGGATCCGACATACGAGAAATGTTCATGCACGTGTCACGTCAGCTTATTATGAATCGAGGACAAAACCGCCCAAGCATTTCGTGGAAGTAAGTATGTGAAAATGCTTGCAGAGAAAGACAAACTTGTATATATTACTATGGATATGCATACGCGATATGTCTTGGAATCGGAGCAAACGGTGTAGGAGGGCGCGAATATGGGTGGCAGCACGAAACGGCGCCCCAATCCCACAAGCTTTAACGGTATGAATATCTACACCCCGAAACGTGTGTACAAAAGACATGTGATTGTGCTGCTGTGAGACTTCGCGTCAAGGAAGGGTTTACGTGTGTCTTACTAGATTGTTTGGTGACAGGGACGCATATCGGGGAAGGGTTATTGAACGTCACGCTCGTGCGGGATCAACGATCGTGGCTATTTGGGGTGTTATGTACGACTCTCCACATTACGCTGCTTGCAGTGAGCGTTTTTTTGGCGTTGTGTGGCTCCGACGCTGCCTACAATCCGGGACCGAATTGGGATATTCCTCCCGTTCTTATAGACTTGTTACCCCTTCTCGTAGAGGTTGGAGATTCCGCTCGCATTATACCTCTTGGAGTGTGGCCCCTGAAAGATGATGATATGGATACGCTTGAGACGTTGGTGGGGAAGATAGATTTGTTGTGCGAGGCCTGGACATCAGCAAAAGGACAAGGTGATAGTAATCACGCTCACTCAGAGGAGGTTTGTGACGATGTGGAAATGGCAGACGAGTTGGAAGGTGGGCATGAGGAAACTTACGAACGTCCTAGAGGTCAATTGCCGCAAGTAAGTGACGGTTTTGAGGAGTTGACGCGCGGGAATAAGGGTTGGTGGGTCGAGAAGATGCGAACGGCATTTGGGAGAAGCCCTCACCGCATTGCGGGTGCGGTGAGGGCGTATATCGAGTCCCTTCCGGCGGGCTTGAGTTCGGAGGTGCACAAGGAGTGCAAAGCGGCATTGGTGTCGTTAGGTGACCGGCGCGAGGAGACAGTGAAGAATTGTGTTGTGGCGAATTTGAGGGACGCGTTATCACGCTTAGCACGACGAAACACACGTGCGAACGTTAATCTAACGAGGGGGATAGCGGCTGCGGCATTTGGGAGCAACTTGGCCGAGGATAACTTGGTGCGTACGGCTTGCACGATGCTTGGTGTGCATCAACGCGTTGGAACGCTTGGGGTGGTCGGAAATTCAAACTTGAGGGAGGGGGCACACATGGGAACTGAGGAGAGAGGGCGTCGTGGCCTTTGGGAGGGCGTGATGCTTGCGGAACGGAGATTGTCTACCCGATGCTTGACAATGGCGACTTGTGCTCTTATTAGAGCTTTTTGGTTGCACCCGGACAACACTCGAGTTAGTCCTTGCAAAAAGGACGTCGTGTTGGCACGTGACCCCAACACCGGTGCTTTGAGAACACCGAGGGAGTTCGTGAGCAAACATTGGTTGGAAGCCTCTCAACTAGTAATATATAGGAGGTTTCAAGCCAAGTACCCCGCTCTCAAGATTGGGCAACGTTCCTTTGAGAAGCAAGGGGTGTGCAAGCCGCACAATGTTGTGCGGCTGCGAAGGAAGGACAACATATCTTGTTGTTGTAGGTACCACGAAGACATGAGAATGGTCCTTGAGGGCTTTGACAAGGCCCGAGAGGCGGTGCATTCACCGTGTGCGTGCACTTCGGCGACATGTTGCCCACGGGTTCGAAGGACACCTGAGCATAGGCGAAAGGCGGTGGGGAACACGGGAATGGTTTGCACTATTGCAAAGGCGGGGAGGTCGACCTCAACTTTCGCCGAGAGCTTGTTGTGTCCGCGGGTGGGGGATAAGCATGCCATGGAGTGCTTGAGAGGGAGGTGCGAGAAGTGTGGCGGCTTGGCCAACTTCAAAGTGTGTGACAGTGAGGTGCAGCATGAGGCGCAAGTGCCGTGGTCTTGTTACGAGACTTGCGGCACAGGACAGATGGACGAGGATGGTAAGGAGATTCGGCGACTGCAGTTTGTGCAGAAGAAGACGAAGCTGGCCGCCTTGATCGCCAAGTTGCAGGCGCTGTTGCTGGGGCACGAGCCGGGGGCTTCGCCAAACTGTCAGTGCAAGGGGAACTTCTTAGTGAATAGCGCGACCGCAGGGCAACCGGAGGCATGGGCGTGGAAGAAGTTGGAAGGCTGCGGGGATTGCGCGTTTCTGCGGCCATATGCATATCACACTTTCATGGCATTACACCAGCAGCGGCAGTTTCAGACGTGCGTCCGGGATTTGCCACTGGGACATGCGGTGTTCTTGTTTGACTTCTCGGAGAATCATTCATTGAACATTCCTCGAGAAGTGCAAAGTCTGCATTGGGTGGTGAAGCAGGCGACCATATTAGTCTGCGTGGTGTGGAGACATGCGTGTATGGCCGTGGATGGGGTGGAATCAACCGCGGAGAACCCCGTGCTGGTGAAGGATTACGTGTACTTGTTGAGCGATGACCGGAAGCACGATCACCGCTTCATTCAGTACATGCGGGAGTTGATCATCAGAGACTACTTCATCGGGAGGGGGATCGCAAAGCCCTTGTTTATCCACGAGTGGGCAGATGGTTGTGCGGGACAAAATAAGTGCGCGGCAGGGTTTGCGGATGTGGCGAATAGCAAATACGAGTGGTCATTAGGTGTACCTTGCCAACGGAACTTCTTTGAGACGGCGCATGCCAAGGGGGAGCAGGATGGGGCGGGGGCGCATGTCAAGCACGCAGCGGCGGTGGCGGTCATATCAGAGGGTGACAAGTGGTATGCCCGCATCAATTGCGCTGCAGACCTGCATGCGTTCTGTTGCGAGAGATTGAGCCGACGTGCGGATAGCAGTTACGCCAAGGCAAGAGCGAGCTTCAATCAACGGTTTTTTTACTTGGTACCAGAGGACGCACTGCACGAGGAGGCGGGAGGATTGCATGCGGTGGATCACAATGCTGGTGCAGCATACCAGGCGGTGGATGGGACGCAGCGCTTGCATTCTGTAAGGGGGGGGGAGGGCGAGGGGAAGTTGATGGTACGTGAGCGTACATGCTATTGTGTGAATTGTTATGCGGAGTGTGTGCGCTCCATTCCGGACTCGGAGGGATGCTTGGAGACATCCCACGTGGATGCGTGGAGAGATGTGGAGTTGCGGCCGGCTACGGGCGCGGCCGCCGTGAGGATTCGCGGCATGGTGGAGGAGTATGCGGCGGGTGTGAGTGTAGCCGTGCGGCGTGGTAGCATCATGGCGGTGAAGAAGGATCCTACGGACGCATCACATGCCTACTACTTGGTGAAGGCGCTGTCTGGTGTCACGGAGGTCGGCGGGAGGATCCGCCGTGATGACTATAGACAGACATTTGCTCCTGGAGACTCGGTGATTTCGGGGAGATACTTTGAGTGGACGGATCCAAACGTGCGAGATACATACACCTTAGATACTAGCAAGAAGTGCTTGATTCCGTGTGAAGCCGTACTAGCATGTGATGTTCGCCTAGTTAAGAGGGGGGATGTGCACATGCTACCCCTGAGGGAGCATCAGCGGTTGTTGGCACTTCTGTGAGATTCTAGTGTTATGTAGATGTATATATTGTATATATTGTAGATACGGCCATGTTGCGGTGTATATTGTTATGACTTGCACATACTTGGAATAACTTCTCCGTATCACGTGCTACATCTCACGCACCCGCAATATATGCAATTTCTGCTTTGCAGCCCTTTTTACAGACGAAATTAGCTCCCCAGCACCCCGTGAATATGACCCGATGTGAAATTTCGCTTCTCATTGCCTAGGTATGACCTCTAAATACTTCTCACAACTTCTAATAACTTCACCGTATCACGTGCAACATCTCACGCGCCCACGAGACATGCATTTTCTGTTGTTGCAGTCAGTTTACAGACGAAATTAGCCCCCCAACGCCCCGTGAATGTGACCCGATGTGAAATATCACTTCTCGATGCCTAGTAATAACTTCTAGATACTTCTCACAACTTCTAATAACTTCACCGTATCATTTGCATATCTCACGCGTCCACGAGACATGCATTTTCTGTTTTGCAGTCAGTTTACAGACGAAATTAGCTCCCCAACGCCCCGCGAATGTGACCCGATGTGAAATATCACTTCTCGATGCCTAGTAATAACTTCTAGATACTTCTCACAACTTCTAATAACTTCACCGTATCATTTGCATATCTCACGCGCCCACGAGACATGCATTTTCTGTTTTGCAGTCAGTTTACAGACGAAATTAGCTCCCCAACGCCCCGCGAATGTGACCCGATGTGAAATATCACTTCTCGATGCCTAGTAATAACTTCTAGATACTTCTCATAACTTCTAATAACTTCACCGTATCATTTGCATATCTCACGCGCCCACGAGACATGTATTTTCTGTTTTGCAGTCATTTTACAGACGAAATTAGCTCCCCAGCACCCCGTGAATATGGCCCGATGTGAAATTCCGCTTCACACTGCCTAGGGATGACCTCCAAATAATTCTCACCAACTCTAGTAACTTCCCCGTATCACTCACATATCTCACGCGCCCGCAAGATATGCAATTTCTGTACCGCAGCCCTTCTGCGACCCGTTAGCAGCCTGGTGGCCACCGCGGTGATCAAAAATGTGAAATATTGCCTTTGAATGATTTCTTTTAACAACTAAGTACTTCCTGAAACTTCTTGCGACTTCTAAATGCCATTTTCATCGATTATGCAATTTATAGTGCAAGGCCGTCCACCTAGCCGTGCTACATGCCAGCCCCAGCCATCACCGGAGCTGCCACAGCAGCCCACTTCGGAGCTGACCCAGCAGCCAGCGCAGGTGCTGCCCCGTCAGCCCACACCGGTGCTGCCCCACGAGCAGCCCACGCCGGCGCTGTCGCACAAGCAGCCCACTTCGGAGCTGACCCAGCAGCCAGCGCAGGTGCTGCCCCGTCAGCCCACACCGGTGCTGCCCCACGAGCAGCCCACACCGGTGCTGCCGCACGAGATGCCTACGCCGGAGCTGCTGCCGGAGCTACAGCAGCCCACTTCGGAGCTGACCCAGCAGCCAGCGCAGGTGCTGCCCCGTCAGTCCACACCGGTGCTGCCCCACGAGCAGCCCACACCGGCGCTGCCCCACGAGCGGCCCCGGCAGGAGCTGCTCCCGCGGTCGACGCAGCCGCTGCCCCACGAGCGGCCCCGGCAGGCGCTGCTCCCGCGGTCGACGCAGCCGACGCAGGCGCTGCCTCAGCAGCTAGCACCGGCGCTGCCCCACGAGCAGCCCACACCGGAGCTGCCCCATGAGCGGCCCACGCCGGTGCTGCCACAGCGGCCCACTTCGGAGCTGACCCAGCGGCCCACGCAGGTGCTGCCCCGTCAGCCCACACCGGAGCTGCTCCATGGGCAGCCCATGCCGGTGCTGGCACAGCGGCCCGCTTTGGAGCTGGCCCAGCGGCCCACGCAGATGCTGCCCCGTCGGCCCGCACCGGAGCTGCTCCATGGGCAGCCCACGCATGCGCTGCCTTCGCTGCCAATGCAGGCGCTGCCCCCGCTGCCGACGCAGGCGCTGCCTCAGCAGTTAGCACCTGCACTGCCCCAGCGGCGGCGCGGAGCTGCAGCTGCCCACAGTAGTGAGCGGCCCCAACAGCAGCACGGAGCTGCAGCTGCCCACGGTAGTGAGCTGCCCCGGCGGCGGCGCGGAGCTGCAGCTGACCACGGCAGCGAGCTGGCCCAGCAGCAGCGCGGAACTGAGGCCGCCCACGGCAGCGAGCTGCCCCAGCAGCAGCACGGAGCTGCAGCTGCCACCGGCATTGAACCGCCCCAACAGCAACACGGAGCTGCAGCTGCCACCGGCATTAAGCCGCCCCAGCAACGGCGCGGAGCTGCAGCTGCCACCGGCAGCAAGCTGCCCCAGCGGCGGTGCGGACCTGCAGCTGACCACGGCAGCGAGCTGGCCCAGCAGCAGCGCGGAACTGAGGCCGCCCACGACAGCGAGCTGCCTCAGCAGCAGCACGGAACTGCAGCTGCCACCGGCATTGAGCCGCCCCAGCAGCGGCGCGGAGCTGCAGCTGCCACCGGCAGCAAGCTGCCCCAGCGGCGGTGCGGACCTGCAGCTGACCACGGCAGCGAGCTGGCCCAGCAGCAGCGCGGAACTGAGGCCGCCCACGACAGCGAGCTGCCTCAGCAGCAGCACGGAGCTGCAGCTGCCACCGGCATTGAGCCGCCCCAGCAGCGGCGCGGAGCTGCAGCTGCCACCGGCAGCAAGCTATCCCAGCGGCGGCGCGGAGCTGCAGCTGACCACGGTAGTGAGCGGCCCCAGCAGCAACGCGGAACTGCAGCTGTCCACGGCAGCGAGCTGCCCCAGCAGCCAATGCCCGTGCTGCCACAGCAGCCATCACTGGAGCTGCCCCAGCAGCAGCACGGAGCTGCAGCTGTCCGCGACAGCGAGCTGCCCCAGCAGCGGCACGGAGCTGCAGCTGCCACCGGCATTCAGCTGTCCAAGCAGCCGTGTGGAGATGTGGCCGCCCACGGCAGCGAGCTGCCCCAGTGGCAGCGCGGAGCTGCAGCTGACCACGGCAGCGAATTGCCCCAGCAGCGGCACGGAGCTGCAGCCGCCACCGGCATTGAGCCGCCCCAGCAGCGGCGTGGAGCTGCAGCTGTCACCGGCATTCAGCTGCCCCAGCAGCGGCGCGGAGCTGCAGCTGCCCACGGTAGTGAGCTGCCCCAGCGGCGGCGCGGAGCTGCAGCTGTCCACGGCAGCGAGCTGCCCCAGCAGCCCACGCCGGTACTGCCACATCAGTCCACTTCGGAGCTGACCCAGCAGCCCACGCAGGTGCTGCCCCGTCAGCCCACACCGGCGCTGCCCCATGAGCAGCCCACGCATGCGCTGCCTTCGCTGCCGAGGCAGGCGCTGCCCCCTCTGCCGACGCAGGCGCTTCCTCAGCAGCCTTACGCAGCACCCATCGGCTGACCGCCCGAGGATCAGCGTCCGCAGACTGGCACAATGCCTATGTCTAGAGGCTGTACATCTGAGGCTCAGCCCCGGCAGCCAGGCATGGCCAGGAAGCAGCCCCTGCAGACCGGCGAGGTGTCCCATGGATGCATGGCTGAAGGCTGCATGGCCAAGACGCAGTCCCCACAACCCGGCGAGGTGCCCCATGGCAGCATGGCTGATGGTTGCAGAGTTGAGGTGCAGCCCCGGCAGCCAGGCATGGCCAAGAAGCAGCCCCTGCAAACCGGCGAGGTGTCCCATGGCTGCATGGCTGAAGGTTGCATGGCCAAGGCGCTGCCCTTGCAGCTCGGCGAGGTGCCCCATGGCTGCATGGCTGATGGCTGCAGAGTTGAGGTACAGCCCCGGCAGCCAGGCATGACCAAGAAGCAGTCCTTGCAGACCGGCGAGGGGTCCCATGTCTGCATGGCTGAAGGCTGCATGGCCAAGGCGCTGCCCTTGCAGCCCAGCGAGGTGCCCCATGGCTGCATGGCTGATGGCTGCAGAGTTGAGGTGCAGCCCCGGCAGCCTGGCAAGGTGCCCCCTGGCTGCATGGCTGCAGGCTGCATGGCCAAGGTGTTGCCCCTGCTGGCGACGCAAGCGCTGTCCCCGTGGCCGACGCAGGTGCTGCCCCCGCTGCCGATGCAGGCGCTGCCCTCGCTGCCGATGCAGGCGCAGCCCACACCGGAGTTGCCGCACGAGCAGCCCACGCCGGAGCTGTTGCACGAGCAGCCCACGCTTGCGCTGCCCCATGAGCAGCCCACACCGGGGCTGCCGCACGAGCAGCCCGTGCTGGCGCTGCCCCACGAGCAGCTCACACCGGCATTACCGCACGAGCAGCTCACACCGGCGCTGCCCCACGAGCAGCCCACGCAGGCGCTGCCCTCGCTGCCAAGGCAGGCGCTGCCCCCACTGCCGACGCAGGCGCTGCCTCAGCAGCTAGCACCCGCGCTGCCACAGCTGCAGCTGTCCACAGCAGTGAGCTGCCCCAGCAGCGGCGCTGAGCCGCCCACGGCAGCGAGCTGCCCCAGCAGCGGCGCTGAGCTGCGGCCGCCCTCGGCAGCGAGCTGCCCCCGGCACTGCATGGCCGAGGTGCAGCCTCTGCAGCCTGGCGCGATGTCCATTGGCTGCACGACCGGGGCTCAGCCTCCGCAACCTGACGCGACACCTTGCGGCTGCACAGCCGAGGCGCTGCCTCTGCAGCCTGGCGCAATGCCCTGCGGCTGCACAACCAGGGCGCTGTCCCAGCAGCCTGGCGCGAGGGCCAGCGGCTGCACCACTGAAGCACAACCTCCGCAGCATGGCATGGCGCCCAGCAGCTGCATGGCTGGGACGTTGCCTATGCAGCCTAGCACGACGCCCAGCGACTGCACGGCCGAGACGCTGCCTCAGCAGCCTAGCATGGCACCCAGCGGCTTCATGCCCGAGGCGCAACATGTGCACCCTGGCGCGGCGCCCAGCGGCTGCACGACTCTGGCGCCGCCTCTGCAGCCTAGCGCGTTACCCATCGGCGGCACGGGTGAGGCGCTGCTTCCGCAGCCTGGCACGGCGTCCAGCAGCTGCATGTCCAAAACGCAGTCTCCGCAGCCTAGCACGGTACCTAGCAGCTGCACGCCCGAGGCGCAACATGTGCATCCTGGGGCGGCGCCCAGCGGCTGCGCGATGGATGCGGCTTTTGGGTGGACGTACGAGGACCTCCTTTACCCGAATGGCAAATGGTATCTGATGGACACGGAGCCAATTGAGCTGCAGCCGCCCACGGCAGTGAGCTGTCCCAACAGCGGCGCTGAGCCGCGGCCGCCCACGGCAGCAAGCTGCCCCAACAACGGCGCTGAGCTGCGACCGCCCACGGCAGCAAGTTGCCCCAGCAGCGGCGCTGAGCGGCGACCGCCCACGGCAGCGAGCTGTCCCCGCAGCAGCGGCGTTGAGCTGCGGCCGCCCACGGCAGCGAGCTGCCCCCGCAGCAGCGGCGCTGAGCTGCGGTTGCCCACGGCAGCGAGCTGCCCCAGCAGCGGCGCTGAGCTGCGGCCGCCCACGGCAGCGAGCTGCCCCAGCAGCGGCGCTGAGCCGCAGCGCTGAGCCGCGGCGCTGAGCCGCGGCCGCCCACGGCAGCGAGCTGCCCCAGCATCGGTGCTCCGCAGACAGCTCAGCACGAGCAGCCCGACGCAATGGTTGATGGCTCAGCAACCCAGAATGCAGGTGCAAGCGATGCTCCGCGGGCAGCCCAGCACGTGCACCCCAGCGCGCTCGCGGTAATGAACCTCATTTCGACGCTGACAGCGAGAACTGACACGTGCGAGTTTCAAGATACCGAGGCTGGTCAGCCACGGGGCGCAATGGCCGCGGAAGACCCGTGATCTGGAAGTGCCGAGGTTGCCAAACTTGATGAGCGTTGGCAGCGTGAGACGGTGAAGCGCCTTGGCGAACCCGGATTGCGGAAGGGGACCCAGACCCAAGGACTGGGGGGCACGGACCCAAGAACCGTAAGGGGGACCCGGACCCGAGGACTGGGGGGCACGGACCCAAGAACCGTAAAGGGGACCCAGACCCGAGGACTGGGGGGCACGGAACCCAAGAACCGAGAGCTTAGTAGCTCGACTCTTGTCACAAGTGCATGCTCAAACCTCAGACAATGTATATACGGGCCGGACAGCCTAGCGAGGACGTAGGCGCGCCTAAAAGGGGGGGAGAGTTGTACTAGGGTACATCACGAGTCAGTACGAGAGACAGGCGTGTCAGAATGACGAGTGACAGAAACGATGACAGTCACCAACCGGAAATGATGACAGTCACCAGCATGACCGAATGACACAGGTGACTGGCAGAATTGACAAAGGTGACCGACAGAAGTGACTGACTCAAATGTGACATTTGAATATCTGCACCTACAGCAGATCAGACTTGAGAGAATTGGTGGGATACCATTTAGGATTCGATCAGTCGAACATAACTGGAGGGAATCGAGGAGGACCTCAGTTATACAGTCACATCAGCAGATCTGTGAGTATTCAAATGAGAGACTTGGGAGGTGACAATCAGAAACATTTGAGTACTGATGACAGATCCCAGCTGATTGGTTGTTGCAGTCAGCAAATGACTGAACACATGAAGTGGCATGGTAAGGACGAGTTACCTTAAGTAGAGAGCTGTGCAAGCTCTCGGGGTTGAGTTTAAAATTGTCGTACATTGGCAGCCACCTCTGTGGCTGTTAGGCAACTTGACCAAAGAGTAATTAAAAAGATCCGATTCCAATATTACCCTATGGTCC
>LGRX02034366.1:0-28718 GCA_001247695.2 Cymbomonas tetramitiformis | reverse complement strand
TATCGCTTGCCCGCCCCAACTTTGTTGCGCTACTGCAGGCACAGCCCCTTGTGTTTTTCATCACATTACATGAAGTACAATTTTTTTCAACGTTCGTAACTAAGATATATGTATTCACAAGGCGAATACCTTTTTCTTGAGCTCTTGATCGACCCCATCTGCAACCGCATCAGCTTCGTTTGCAGTCGCGACTGCAAGCTAGGTCGATGGGGTTCAAGATAAGGTCGACCAATTCACAACAGCCGAGGGGTGTTCTTGCGTTCTAGCGCAAGAAACCTGTCAGATATATTCGTATCAATAATACGAATGTATCCCGTAAGTTTCAGAGCATGCCTTCGAGTATGCTCGAAACGGTCGCATCTTGACAAGAGAATCCAAACCCATAACGCCTCTTGTCAAGATGCGACTGTTTGAAGTATGCTTGACGGTAGGCCCTGAAACTTCCAGGATATATTCATATTATTGTTATGAATACACGTATCTGCCAGGTTTCGTTATTTAGAGTGCATGATAACTCTAATTATGCAAGACAGTTTTGGGTTTGGGTTAATCAAAAAAGATGCCAAACAGCCGAGGGCTTCCCGTGCGTCCTAGCGCACGAAACTTGGCGCAAATACTGCCAAGAGATATTTATTTAAGTTCCTTGAAGCTCAAAGCTTCAAGTTACTTGTGCGCCCAACGCGCAATTTATTTCTAAGGCAGATGTTTTGGGTTTGGGGTCGAACGTGACACCCAAACCCAAAGATGCCATACAGCCGAGGGCTTCCCGTGCGTCCTAGAGCGCGAAACTTGGCACAAATACTGCCAAGATACATATCTTTAAGTTAACTGAAGCTCAAGGCTTCAAGTTACTTGTGCGCGAAACGCGCATTTTATTTCCAAGGCAGATGTTTTGGGTTTGGGTTTGGGTTCGAACCCAAACCCAAAGATGCCAAACAGCCGAGGGCTTCCCGTGCGTCATAGAGCACGAAACTTGGCACAAATACTGCCAAGATGCATATCCTTAAGTTACTTGAAGCTCAAAGCTTCAAGTTACTTGTACGCGAGACGCGCAATTTATTTCTAAGGCAGATGTTTTGGGTTTGGAACCAATATGCGACTGTTTGAAGTATGCTTCAAGGTATGACCTGAAACTTACGGGATATACTCATACAGATTATTGATACGAATATATCTGACAAGTTTCTAGCGCTAGAACGCAAGATCACCCCTCGCCTGTCGTGAATTGGTCGACCCTATCTTGAACCGCATCAACTTAGCTTGCAGTCGCGACTGCAAACGAAGCTGATGCGGTTGCAGATGGGGTCGATCAAGAGCTCAAGAAAAAGGTATTCGCCTTGTGAGTAAATATATCTTAGTTACGAACGTTGGAAAAAATTGTACTTCATGTAATGTGATTAAAATCACAAGGGGCTGTGCCTGCAGTAGCGCAACAAAGTTGGGGCGGGCAAGCGATAACTCGCATTTCCATACTTAACAACTCATGAACGGCACTGTTGACTGTGACCGTTTAGCGTTTGCGACTGTCAACTGACCGGGAATGGGGAAAGCGACCGGGAATGGGAGATTTGGAAGCGTTGAATAAAGCGAAATAAAATGTAAAGTGAAATGGTGACGTCAGCAGTCAGTTTTAAATCTGAATCGTTATCGTTGCGATGCATGGACGGTAAACAAATGATTTGGAATTTAGTGTCATCGAGGCGTGCCACTTTCTAGCGACAGTTTTTACAGTGGGGTCAGAATCTAGTGGCGTGCTAGTAGAAGATTCTTCTTGCGCAAGAAAGATCCTGTGCGGTAAAGGAACGAGGGACTTAAGACAGCTAGATTAAGAAGGGAAAATGTGTTGAACGTAATAAAAATACATGCGAGAGTGTACGTAGGTGAAGCAAGCGCGCATGCGGAAAACTTCAGCCCCTTAATTTTTCATCGTAAGGTCATCGTAAGTTCAACGTCAGTTCAGGGTAAGTTAAGCGTAAGTTCAGCCCCTAAGTACGTAAAGTCTAAATTGTTTGCTGTAATGTCAATGAAAAATACCGTGGTTGGCGAGGTCTATTGGACGGAGAGGTCTTTTGCGAGAAGGACCGGAGAGGTGTTTTGCGCGAACGTTATATCTCGGGCCTGAGGAAATCAAGCTTACATACTGTGAGAAAATAAGACGAGATTAAGGGAGGTAAGCTGCGAACCTGCGATTTGCAAGGCTACTTAACCCTTAAACCGTTTCCTGGGTCATATATGACCCAAGGGTACCAAAAATTGATTTTTGAAGCCGTCTAAAATCCAAAAATGCATTTGAAAACAGTTTTGAAAAGGTCTCCCTTATGCGCATCGAACTGCGTGCCCAATGTCCCTCAAAACTGCCGCATGCTTGCAAGCTCGAACGATGAAGAGTGTGAAAATCGTTTGACACAACACACGGTTATGGTTTGCGCGTATAAATACGCATGCTCAACCCTATTTAGGTCACGTTACATCTTCAACACATAGCTAGGCGTTATGCAAAACATGCTAGGGTCATGATTAGGGTTTACACGGGGCAGTGGATACGCATTCAGCGCCGCAATGCGTGAGATATACATTCATTGGTGACATCGCATTTTCACTCGATGCTCAATTTTGAACAATGCAGTACGATGCGCCTTTGAAATACGTTTCAAGTGGTATGCTCAAAACGCAAATCGGCCTTCGTATGCGGCGGGTATATGGGAAACACTGACTTCAACCAAAACCAAAAATAGTTATGACGGTTTAGGGGTTAAAGGTTTCCACCGCGCAACATCTTGCTTCCTTCATGTTAGGACGCGAAGGGTATGTCCTAAGCTGGCCGCTGGAGGAAAGGTGAAACGAGGAGAGAGGTGTTCAAAGAAGTGATACGGTATATCTTGTAAAAAGGTACTTACCGTAAAAAAAATGCCCCAAAGGGGTTATTTCACCGCTTACTTGAAGCGCGGTCAAGTGTTTCGAAAATACAGGGTCTCCACTCGAAAGCGTGATTATACACGGGAATTATACTCGTAGAGAAAATTGATTGAGAATTGTATAAATCCTAACGTGACGATCTGACCCTGTATTTTTCCATCGTAATAACCCCCCAAGTCCCGGATGTATTGGTTGTGGGAGGACCGGACCTTCGGGCAGTAGCCACTTGTGGTAACACCCATCTCTAGAAAAGGCTGAGGGAAGGTAGCACGCACGAGCGCGTTCGGGTGTGGTTGCGGAAAAAATCGGGATGAACCGCTGCGGAGCGAGCGAAGAGAACATGCAAGCGAGGGGCACTCGAAGATGTCGTCGAAGTCGAAGGTGTCGCGAACACCAACCCAAAACTCAGTAACCAACGGGATCAAGGCCAGAAAAAAACCAAGGATGAACATTGCCTCAACTAGTCTAGCGGAACGAGGCGACGACCCCATAGCCGCTGTCCCAAGTCGCCCGCCGACTCGGCTCAAGCCACAATTCCTAGATGCACCCAAACGCGCTCTCGCGCACCACCTCTCCAAGCGGCTGTTTAGCCAATCATGGCCAAATTACCAAGTGGTAAAAACGTGGAATGGGTCCACGACCTACTGGAATATCCTAGTTCAGTTCAGTCAGTGAACTCAATCGTATAGATAGACTCTCATAAGAAATAAACCCTAAGCTAGATATACCCGGAGCGGTCTGGAAGCCGGGACGGTCTCGGACCTAGCTACCTGTGACACCTTGGTGTGTCACAACACGAACAATCATCAACCACCAGTCCAGTGTTGGCTACCTAGGAATCTGTCATAGGGGCCTGCACCGGGACTCCCAGTCAGGGCTGCCTATACAGATTTCAGCACCCCCCATACAGTGGGGGGAAAGTCTGTTCCCCCATGAACGATCACACCATATCAGATTATCACCGGATGCTTGTAGTGATGCATCAGATAATCGGATGATCGGATCAGACCGCGACCAGACGATCATATCAGACAATCGGGCTGATTATCAGGTTGATTATCAAACGACCAGACTGATTTCAAATCTGATTGACAACCTTGTGCTGAAATCTGTATAGGCAACCCTGACTGGGAGTCCCGGTCAGGCCCCTTCACGGAGACACAGACTCCCCCCCCCTGGGGGAGGGAGCCCTGGTCTTTCTGTCACCCCTCGACCTCAGGTGCCAAGTCAGCTCCGCCTGTCATCAGTGGTGGGGAAAATAAAACCCCTGTATTTTATTTTCATGTATCTTAGACTGCGAATCACCCGAGCACCTCGTCCCAGCTTCACAGAGTTTGTGGAGACTGTAAAAACACGCATATAACCCACCGTTGTCCGTTATATCCACCGTTTATTTCACCGTCTCTGTTAGGTGTTGGGCCTCACCACTGGCGAGTTTGCTCACGCTTTCGAATTCTCTGATCCCGTACCTTGTGCGGTAACTTTCACGCTTTTCACCAAATTCGGCTGAGCACCTTCGTCCTCTTTGCCGTCATCTTCACCCCGCGTCCCCCTTGGCACCGGGAAATTATTCGAGCACCTTGTCCTCGACCACACCCACCTTTACCACACCGACTTTTTCAGCATTTCACGTTACGTACTTCCAGCAATGTCCGCGGAGCGCATTTCGCTTGGCAGTCGCCTTCGCGCTGCCCGACCCACGGGCGGGGCTTCCCCTACCCCCAGTGCCTCCAGTCCGTCTGGGGATTCATCTGGCGAGCCGGTGGTGCCCATGTCCACGTTGATCACCCGCCCTACGCCGGTCGGTGTCACGTTCACCAACTGCTGTCGACTTTCATCAAAACAGCGGTGTATGGACATCCACTCCTGTGCGAGCCTCCCAGCGTATTCACTGAGAAAATGGACTACGCCTTCGCTTATGGGGAGGACCTGGCCAAGCTTCTTCGTTCGCATGGATTCAAGTCGAACGTGGGCCTCTCTTTGGATGGACCGGATTCCGAGGCTGACTTCGCCGTCCTGCTGGCAAACATGTCCCACGTCTTCGGTCCTATCTCCCGCGACGAGGTCTTCAAGCTTCTGGATCTGGACTTCGAGTACGAGTACTACCACTACACCATCAACGAGCTCATTTTTACCGTGCTCCCCACTGTTCTCCGCGGCATGGCGCTTTCCCTCTACGAGGAGTCCGCCGAGATTTTCCCGCACGACGGGCGCTGCGCTTTACAGCGCCTTCGCTACCAGGTCGAGGGCATTGGCGACCCCGACACCCATCGTTTCTGGGTCCGCCTTCGCTCGACTGTGATTGACGAGACCATTGAGCCCGCCCCCCAACTGGCTGTCGTGCGCACCCTCGCGGACAAGCATCGCCGTCTGTACCCTGACTACACCGACCGCAGCCTGGTGGAGGACGTGTACACCGTCCTCCGATCGTCCGCGGCCAAGTCCCCCTACGTTACACCATTATATCTGGTGGTGCTGCGCGAGCTCAGCACCAACAACAACTTCACCTTCGCCTCCCTCACCCTGCGGCTTGGTAAGGTTTTCCGTGACGAGTCCGCCCTTGCCCGACTCTCCGCGCCTGCCTTGCCTTCGTCTGGTGGTGCTACCCGCACCGGTGGTGGTGGCGGGAAGGAGCCTGCCGGGTCCTTTCACTCCATGAGCAGGCACAAGTTCATCCCGCCCGAGGGGACTTGGAAGAAGGAATGATGCGGGCGGGCGCTACTTGGTATGGGACGGCACTGGCATGCCGTGCGTGACGTGCTTCCGCCTGTGGGCCGTCACGACCGGCCACATGGACTCCGACGGCATTTGCCCCTACGTGTGTGTCCAGGCCTTCGCACCAGGGCGTGCTCCCGCCCTCGCACCCCGTGCTCCACCCAAACCCCCTTCCATGTCCGCATGGCCGCCCTCGGACGCGCCGCAGGCCCACGCCCTCCGCGAGCTCGAGCCTGCACCGCAGGATGCGGCTCCTCCACCTGACGCGGCCGCATTATCTGTCCGCTTCTCGGTTGAGCCGCCCCCTCATCGCGGCATCGACCCTCCCAAGGGGGCACCCACGGCTTACAGCGACAGCGATGACGACGCGCCTGCGGCGCTCTCCATCGTGCAACACGAGGATGATGATGTTGACTGGCCGGCCTTCCGGTCCACCCCGTGGATCCCGTCCTTCAGCGGGTCTGGCAGCAGCAGCTCCAAGTGAGCATCGAGTTCCGCATCGTCGCCAATCGCCGACACCAACATGTGTGGACCTCCGTGTATCCATTAGAATTCAGTAGACACCTCAAACCTTCGATGCCTGACTCCGTTAGCCTATAGATTGTTCCGGGCCAGCGCCCGAGCGGGGATCCGCAACTAGCTGGACTGAGAAAGGTCCCAATGGGCCTGTAACTATCTGTATGGTTTAGGGTTAGGGCTTTCTAGCTTGCATGCCTGCTTTGGCACCTCACCTCTTCGGGGTGAGGTGGTGTCACGGAGACACAGACTTCCCCCCCCTGGGGGAGGGAGCCCTGGTCTTTCTGTCACCCCTCGACCTCAGGTGCCAAGTCAGCTCCGCCTGTCATCAGTGGTGGGGAAAATAAAACCCCTGTATTTTATTTTCATGTATCTTAGACTGCGAATCACCCGAGCACCTCGTCCCAGCTTCACAGAGTTTGTGGAGACTGTAAAAACACGCATATAACCCACCGTTGTCCGTTATATCCACACGTTTATTTCACCGTCTCTGTTACCCCTATGACGGACTCTAAGGCCCACCTTTGAGGCTGGCATCTATATAGGTTCGTGTTGTGACACGCGCTGTGTCACAGGTAGGCTAGACCGAAACCGTCCGAGACCGTTCCGAGTATATCTAGCTTAGGGTTTATTTATCTGATGAGTTTATCCACACAGTTCGGGAGTTTCTGATATCTAGTGAACTAGGATATTCCAGTACCTTGACTCAAACAGGTACCACTGTGGCACGGCGGGGAAAAGCGAAATTTAATGCGAAATCGGATTTCAAATTCCAAATCCTGCGAAATAAGTTGAATTTCGCATTAATTTCGAAACTCCCTCCATATTTTGCGAAAATTTCTCAATTTCGTCCCCCATTTCGCAAAGAATTTCGTGCTCAGGGCTAAAGTAGGGGTAGAATCGCGTTGAGCTCTACTGTGACCTCAACCTTGAACCTACTCAACCTGCTGCACGCTCAACGCTCACGCTGCACGCTCGACGCTGCACGTCGACGTGCAGCGTCGAGCGTGCTGCACCTGCACCGGCAGGTCGTGGCGTGCGGCGTGCGGCACCTGCGGCACCTGCACCTGCACCCGCGTCTCAACGTCAAGCATCTCGATCTGCTGTCGGATGTTGTGTGTCCTTGTCGCTGTGCCCGGTGGCGCTGTGCCTACTGTATCGTATGGGCTCCGTATGCCTGTCGCTGTCGCGGTGTCTAGAAAGAAAAGAAAAAGAAAAAACCACGCCACATCGGGCGTATGAGTAAATTAATTTCCCCGGCCCTACTGTACTCTGGGCCGGATCGCGGTGTCTATCAAATCACATCCGATCGACATCGACATGTCTCTTCGTCTTGTCTGTCCGACCGAGTGCACACGAGACGCGACGTGTCTGCTGTGGGAGGCTGTCTCGTGTGTGCTGTTATTGGTAATTATAGAAATGCATTCTTCCTGGGTAAGATGTTAGCAGATCATGAAATTTCAAATTAAAATTTAACAGTGTAACATGAAAGATGCATGCATGATTGACATCTCTGTCATACGATACCCCATAGATACAGTGACACGATAGGCAGGCATAGCGATAGGCACTCAGGCGAGGCGAGGCGAGGCGAGGGTCATGGTCAGGCTATACAGTAGGCATAGGCACGCGCACGTCATCGTCATCGTCAGCGTCAGCATCATGACAATGATAATGACAATGCCATGTCATATGTAATGTGGAAGCGCTAGCGCTAGCGCTATGTATGGTCCCTGACGTGAGACAGTATCCCCTACTGTGACACATCAACATGTGTATCGCTAGCGAGTCACACGACAGGTCGAGGTGAGAGGTGTAGCATACTAGTTTGGGAGGAGTTTCCAGTTCGAGTTGTCGTTCTGAGTTCCACTTCTGATCAGCCTTATTTCGTCAAACATACCGCAGCGACTTTCCGCGAAAAAGATTTGCTGATCGACACCAAAAGCAAGTGACTTCTGCTGTATCAACGTAGAAGAAGCAGACGCCTGCAGAACAAGTCCCGTGGTTACCTTTCACTTTGAGACTGCAATAACTTGCAAAGACTCACTTTAAGAATATGAAGCTTACAGTCACAACCGATGATGATAAAGTTATGCAACTGGATATGGATACTGAGGAAGTCGTTGAAAATTTAAAAGCCATCTTGGAGGTTGAAACGGCAGTTCCTCTTAGCAATCAGCGGTTGGTCCATAACGGAAAGGAGCTCGTGAACGCCTCTAAGCTAGGCGCATCCGGAGTGCAGGATGGTGACTTGATCATGATGATATCTGGTGGAGGTGCCGCAGCCCCAGCGGCTAATCCGACAGCGTTGAACGCCGATGGCTCAGCTGTAGATCCCATTGCCTTTCAGGTACGAACGCTGTTGCGTGATACAAATGCTACTGTGGGT
This sequence comes from Cymbomonas tetramitiformis, assembly GCA_001247695.2. NCBI lineage: Eukaryota > Viridiplantae > Chlorophyta > Pyramimonadophyceae > Pyramimonadales > Pyramimonadaceae > Cymbomonas > Cymbomonas tetramitiformis. Next base: position 20,182 of record LGRX02034366.1, on the reverse strand, counting down.
TGGAAAAGGCTGATATTTTGAGAGATCTTGTGGCAGAACGCTATCAAAGCGAATCCCCAAACGATGATGCAGCTGCAAGCACAGAATCCGGCGTTAGCACAAGCACTTCAGGGCACCGACATCGAAGCTTTGCAGTCGCACCTTCGAAAGATGCACGCCGCGCAGCTGGCACACAAGCAGCAACAGGAGAGGCAACAGCGAGAACATCTTGCCTTACTCAGCGCTGACCCGATGGATATGGAAGCACAGGCCAAAATAGCAGAGATGATTGCTCAAAAAAATATTGACGAGAACTATGAAAGTGCGTTTGAGCATACGCCAGAAGCTTTTGGTCGAGTGACAATGCTTTATGTTGATATGGTGGTCAATGGCGTTCCCCTGAAGGTATTGCAGCCAAAATTGTGAAGGAAATAGCTTAGTAACGCTCCCTGGTTGCCTCACCTTGCTCCCATACCGTGTTCTACCTTTTGGCCTTTATTTCACCAGTTCAAATATGCACTATCGTTAGAAATATTTTTGTAAACACGACGTCTTTTTTTGCCTCTTCCAGCAAAGAGCTGATATCTGTCGTATTTCTCTTCAGCAGCAGTCAGCATAGCGTAGCAACAACCTTGCTATGTTGCTTATGACTAAAAAAGGGGCGTTTGTACATCACGTGTATGCGGCAAGGAGTGATGTTCAAGAGAGGAACTTGCTTGTTACTGGTACTTCTACCATAGTCAGAGTAAATATCCCACCATCGCCAGGGACTTGACGACGTACCTGGTGTCGTTCGAATGCTCCCATCTGATTGTTGCTAACCGCACTGACACATGATACAATTTCACTGCGAGCAACAAAAAGCATTCTGATGAAAGGGGAGAAGCGCGTGTGCTTGCAGGCTTTTGTTGACAGCGGCGCCCAATCGACGATCATGTCCGCCTCCTGCGCCGAAAAGTGCGGCATTATGCGCCTTCTCGATAAGCGCTTTGCCGGTGTTGCTAAGGGTGTAGGGACATCCAAGATCCTAGGCCGAATCCATCAGGTGCTTATGCTGGACCTCGTTGCAAACTACTTTTGGCGGTGGGCAGCTCGTGGCTTGGCCTCTCGCCGCGTCTGTTTTAATTCCTCGTTTTCCTTTTGCCCTGCGAAGAGTCTAAACGCGTAAGTACGCTGGTGCAGACGCCTTTGGAGGTGGGTGGTAAGCATCTTCCGGTGTCCATCACCGTCCTTGAGAATCAGGATATGGAGTTCCTCTTCGGTCTTGACTTGCTCAAGCGACACCAATGCTGCATTGATCTCAGCGAAAACAAATTAAAGATCGGTAGCGCAGGTGAAAGGCGGCTCTCCCCCTTACATATGTTTAGTTCAGTTCCTTTGTATCTTGCGCACGAAAACATACACTAAGTTCTGCTCGTTGCAATAATGCTGACGATTGCGCGACACAGGCAATTGCAACGATTCTCATTTTTACAGTGTTGCCTTATTCGTCCCATACAGTTCGCAGTCAAAAGTGGTACCACCGTGTCACTGTACAACACTATATCACTATACAGGGCCGAGGTGGCTCCAAGTTGAGAGCTGTGTTGCCACCGTGTCACTGTACAGGGCCTAGGTGGCTCCAAGTTGAGAGTTGTGTTGCCACCGTGCCACTGTACAGGGCCGAGGTGGCTCCATGTTTAGAGCTGTGTTGCCACCGTGTCACTGTACAGGGCCTAGGTGGCTCCAAGTTGAGAGCTGTGTTGCCACCGTGCCACTGTACAGGGCCGAGTTGGCTCCAAGTTGAGAGCTGTGTTGCCACCGTGTCACTGTACAGGGCCTAGGTGGCTCCAAGTTGAGAGCTGTGTTGCCACCGTGCCACTGTGCAGGGCCTAGGTGGCTCCAAGTTGAGAGCCGTGTTGCCACCGTGTCACCGTACAGGCCCTAGGTGGCTCCAAGTTGAGAGGTGTGTTGCCACTCTGTCAATAGCACAGTGGGCTCAGGTGCTCCAAGTTGAGAGTCAGTAAGCTGCCACCGTGTCACCGTACAGGCCGAGGTGGGTCCCTGCAAGTTGAGAGCCGGGTAAGCTGTCACTGTCACTCGTACAGGCTCGTAGGTACTGCAAGTTGAGAGTCAGGTTGCCACCGTGTCACTGTACATGGCCCAGCCACCTTTAAGCTGAGAGCCGTGCTGCTGCCACCGTAATACCGTACAGGGCCTAGGTGGCTCCAAGTTGAGAGCTGTGTTGCCACCGTGTCACTGAACAGGGCCTAGGTGGCTGCAAGTTGAGAACTGTGTTGCCACCGTGTCACTGTACAGGGCCTAGCGGGCTCCAAGTTGAGAACTGTCTTGTCGACTAACCATCCCTTTGCTTGCGCCAGGTGTTGCGGTACCATTTTTGGGTGAAGGCGACCTTCCAATGCACTTGCGAGGGGTAAGTTGAGGCCTTCGACGTTGTGCCTGCTGCACGGGGACACTTCAAAGCACCAAGAAAGGCTGAAGCATTTTCTCCACGCACTTGTCGCTTCAACCCCCTGCACGACCCCGAAATGACTTCGCATGACCCCGAAAGAGACGCAGTGCTGCCTTGGCCTTGGTTTGTCTTGACTATGTGCGTTGCATGAAGCAGGAAGAGGCGGCAGACAGTTCTGCCAGTGCCGGCGCTAGCTCAGGTTTACTCTGCCCCCACCCCCGCACCCTGCTGAAGTGCAGGCATCGCACACTACCTGTTTCTCCTTGGCATGCAAACAGGATTTCCTTCCTGCACGTGGATTTCCACCTTCTGACTTCGGTTCCATACCACTTCGTGCCAACTTGCTCCGTATTGCTGTGCAACTCAGTTTCAAGGGGCCGTGTTATTGCAGCGGGTGGAGTTGTGGCTGCTCCAACCGGTGGCGCAACTGCCCAAGGCAGTGCACCTGCAAGCACTGCTGCAGCTCCTGCGCCAGGTGCCACCTCCCCTTGCGCCCTAGGAGCTTTCAGCATGGATGCGACACCCCACAGGGAATGGTCACTGCCTTAGATCTCCCTGTTTTCTGGGGGCACCCTTTGTGGACCGGCAGCTGTCCTCGCTTGAACTTCCGCTGTTTCCTAGAGAAGGCGAGGTGCTTATTCTGTTGTCCTTTTGTTCACAGGAGGAGTTGACGAAACAAAGATCGCCAATCTTATGAACTTTGGCTTCACTCGAGAGCAGGCAGTCGAGGCTCTCAGCGTTTGTAACGGTGACGTGGATCAAGCCGCAAGTCTACTGTTTGGATAGACTCTGGCTACCCTGCACTATCTTGCATCCTGGTGCATCCATTGCATCCTGGTGCATTCATCCAACCTGGCTTTCTTCAAGTATACCAACTTGCAAGTTGGTCAAGTAACATACTTCAAAGTATGTGTATGCCAATGACAGAAATGCTTAAACTATGATTTGGGGATCCTTACAGGGGTCTTGATTGTGCCGAGCGATCTTATATGTGTAGGTCGCATAATAAGTTATCAGAGAGGATATATACATGCATGTCCCCTGTATGTGATATATTTGATCCAGTGTGTATACATCTCGATGTCCTGTGCTGCCCCCCCCCCCACAGGGGCAAAGTGTGGGCAGCCATGGGCCCCACGAGATGGGCTAGGCCGCGATTTAGCAAGGCTAAGTTTCACAATTGCGCAGTAGATCGACACTTCCCTGCTTTGGCTGGTTCAGTCGGCGCAGCCCTGCGAAAAAGGATAGGCCTCCCTGCAGTTTAACCTTTTCTGCCGAAGCCGAGTAGGTGTTCGTTTCCGACTCGTTCGGGTACCTAGCTTTCGGTCAACGCCCTAGGTGCTGGATCTGTTAATTCTGTTATCTGTTCTCAAAACTGTTACTGCCATTTTGTGGGCGAGTCTGGGCATGTAGGACTTCGCGCCCTAAGCCCTCTAGTATATTAACGGGCTCTTCTATTATTCAATCACAGTTTATATGCTTACCGAATTGTGATACTGAAACCGGATTTTAGGTTTCTCGGCCAATATTTGGCCAAGTGTATATTCGTTCTAGCATGAAATCTACATAGGCGGTAATGTAGCGAGGTAATCCCTTCCATGTAACCGTGCGATTTTGGAGATATCGATTACCGATATATCTATGTCTACGCAAGTGAAAACGCTGAACTGACAGGTATGCTCGGCTCGTGAGATAGTGAATAACTGTCGGAGTCTCATATAGTGAGACTCCAGATATATCGCGCGCGTGCGCTCTCTCTCTAGAAATGGCAGATGAGATATTGTCAATGTCCGGTCACCGAAGTCGACCAATGAGAGAACAAAATAATACATGCATGTCCAAAATATATACATGCATGTCCACTGTATGTGATATATTTGATCCAGTGTGTATACATCTCGATGTCCTGTGCTGCCCCCCCCCCACATAGGGGCAAAGTGTGGGCAGCCATGGGCCCCACGAGATGGGCTAGGCCGCGATTTAGCAAGGCTAAGTTTCACAATTGCGCAGTAGATCGACACTTCCCTGCTTTGGCTGGTTCAGTCGGCGCAGCCCTGCGAAAAAGGATAGGCCTCCCTGCAGTTTAACCTTTTCTGCCGAAGCCGAGTAGGTGTTCGTTTCCGACTCGTTCGGGTACCTAGCTTTCGGTCAACGCCCTAGGTGCTGGATCTGTTAATTCTGTTATCTGTTCTCAAAACTGTTACTGCCATTTTGTGGGCGAGTCTGGGCATGTAGGACTTCGCGCCCTAAGCCCTCTAGTATATTAACGGGCTCTTCTATTATTCAATCACAGTTTATGCTTACCGAATTGTGATACCGAAACCGGATTTTAGGTTTCTCGGCCAATATTTGGCCAAGTGTATATTCGTTCTAGCATGAAATCTACATAGGCGGTAATGTAGCGAGGTAATCCCTTCCATGTAACCGTGCGATTTTGGAGATATCGATTACCGATATATCTATGTCTACGCAAGTGAAAACGCTGAACTGACAGGTATGCTCGGCTCGTGAGATAGTGAATAACTGTCGGAGTCTCATATAGTGAGACTCCAGATATATCGCGCGCGTGCGCTCTCTCTCTAGAAATGGCAGATGAGATATTGTCAATGTCCGGTCACCGAAGTCGACCAATGAGAGAACAAAATAATGTCTAGTGCGGCAATGTCAAATCTGACTAATGCTGACCGTCGAATCTAGTACATACTAACTAAGGCAATCTGCGGAGTCTCAGTATCGATCGATATGCACTATGTTTGAGTCGCTTGCATGGAAGGCGTGTAATAACACTTGCCGGCGGTGTTCACCAATATGACAAGCCTCAAAATTCATGATGATACTTGTCCAAATGAGACTGGTAACCTGCACTAGCAATGTAGCACGCATACTTAAGAAAAATGACATTATTCGGCAAACGCATGCGAATTGGTGATTGGCCGAACCCTGGCATATGTGCCTTACAAACTTTTGGGCAAAAGGGGAGGGCGGCGCGAGTGAATTTTCAATGGATGTGTATGAATCAGGTGATGTCCTTTAACGGAGAAGTGTAGTATGTTTGTAAAAAGGCGCATGCGCAAGGTAGCGACGCGTCTGGGGGCCTATCTTGGCGGGGTTAACCCCGGTCTTAGTTGTTGACCATGCTACCTCACCCAACGATCAACAATCCATTGCATTCCCTAGCTGACCTGAAATCTTTTGCGCTGGTTGTTTTTCATTCACCGACTGACAATTTCTTTTTCATTATCTAGGCGCGGTGGGAGGAATTGGAGGATGACCCAAGGATTCCGGGATCTTGTTGACGGAGGGGAAGATGCGCCCACCGCCCGGCGACTTAGAATCTCGACGCAAGAATAGCCGTACTATCATCTCAGATATGGGTGAAAACCATGCATTCTTGCGATTGCTTTGTTATTTTATATTAGATCGGGATAGTCCACTCCCGTATTCTTTGTTCGGTTAACTCTTAGCGATTTAGGGATTGATTAGTGATAGGATAGTATAACTATTTTTCTTTGCTTGCTCGGCCATATGCTCAATCTTAACTATTGCCTTGCGTAAATTTCTGCCTCCCCGCAGCTCATGAAATTATTTGTAAAGAACTTAAAATTCTGCTACCCCGCAGCTCATTGTAAAGAACTCAGATCATAGACCTCATCATTTTACGACCAGCAAAATATTGTATTGGCTTGTGGAGAGGCAGATTTTATGGCAAAGTGTAGACGCGTCATGGCAATTATTTTGCAAAAGTTGACAACTTGATAACAAAAGTTATCAATTTACCTTTTATTAAAGAGTTTACCACATGCACCAGTAAAAATAGCGGAACCCTGCCATATATTCTTCCTTAGCACCTTCAATGCTTCAAAATTTGATATCTTCCGAGCGATAATTTCTGTACATTTTCTCCACCTCATTCCTTGCCCTTTCTATGATGCCTATCATCGCCCTACCTAAGGTATGAGTATTTGAACTCAGGTAGAGTTCTTCATATCTCTTATTGCGTGGTGGCAAACATAAGAAGTGCTTACATACTCTGTAAATTGATTGCTCCCTACCCGTAGGCGTTCACCGTCGCTGGACCTCACGTCGCCACCAATTCTTGCAAAGCCTATCTCCTTCACGGTTATCTGGCCGGGATGACATGCACAAGACGTTACACTCTCGTAGCATCGCAAGTATTCCGAAACGGCAACAAAAGCGCATCTAGAGAAAACTTGCGACTTGTGACTTGTGAAGGCTCTTAAGGCACCACACACACCGTCGATCGCTTCATACTAGCCCGGTCTTCCTCAAGTTCACAGATCCAAAATCATCCTGGCACACCAAAATGGAAAAATCAGGCGTGAGTACCTCCCGTTAGACACGTCACCATTCCGTTCCGTCTAGTCTGTGGCTTTGCTGCGCATCACGCCAACGAGTACTTCGATGCCAAGGCTAGCCTCCTGTGCATAGGTTGCTTGATTCGATGCTAGAACCCTTGCCGGACACGTTTGATTTCTAAAACCGCGGAATACTTATATAGTGACTGTCGATTATGTGTGTGTGCGTGTGTGTACATGAAAAAAAGTGGTTTATGAAACGCCAACAGCAATTACTGAAAATCTGGTTCTGCCTTCGATAACTTGTCAAAGTGCTCTTTCCACACTTGATTTATCCTCTCAGCCACCTCGGCAGTGGTCCCCGTCCCGTCAACCTCTGTGACTTGGACATTTACTTGACGCAATGGTGTGAGGGCTGTCTCCTTCTGTTTCTCATACACGTCAAGCCGGGTATTGACTGCAGCCGGCGTATCGTCGTCGCGTTGCACCAGGCGTGCGACGATGGCAGGATCGCTCGGCATTTTGTAATCTACGTGATATATTGAGCCGTCCTCAGGGTCGTATCTCCTCCCGGCTAGACGTTTTATCAGCGTCGCCCTGGGAACCTCTAGGCTGATGACCAACGTTGAAGTGTTTACTATCCCGTATTTCAGCAACGTGACAGAATTGGCTTCCTCCCGAGCCCAACCATCCCCGATCCAACCGTTTTCCGCACAGTCTGGCTGCTCCAACCTCTTTTTTAAAACGCGTTGCGTCCCCAACTCGTCAGGAACAAGGGCGCCTTTCGCCATGATGTCTGCCATGATCAGCCCTTCAGGACTCCCACTCTTCACCTCGGCACGGTAGAGGTCGCCGGTTGAGATGTGGACTGCGCCATACTTAGTGGCGAGTTGCTCACACTGGGTGCCCTTCCCACTCCCCGGCCCACCGAGCAACAAGACGTGCGGCGGCATCGTTAGCGTGGCGAAGGTTGCACTTGGCGATGATAAACCTTGGTAAGCCTTTTATACGCGATATATGTGCCCTGTTCAATCGTTTTATTATGTAGAACGCGATACAAGCGAATGACGAAAACTTTACGCGAGGTCTGAGGGTTTATCTTATTTACGTATGTCAAACGTCCTGACAACCACTAACGCCTGTTTCATTTTGTTTGAAACCTTTGGACACTCCAATAGAGAATCGTCCTCACTCACTACCGGCGCGGGGCTGATGTTGCTCGTATAATATCGTTATGAAATACTCTCAACTCCCCGGAGCTCTGGTAGAGGTGACACTGTTAACCTATATGAACTGTTCTAGAAGAGTTCAATTATACACGACAGTTCAACAGTCAAGTTGGATGAGACAACCGAACGACAAGCTTGAAGCTCGCTACTGTACAGCTTGAGGTTGACCGCGTGGCGTCGGTTTCCTGGGCGTTTCCAAACACCTATCAACATGATCATGAAAGAGAACATTAATTACGAGTATTACAGTATCGAGTATGAGTTTTGATATATTCAATATGCTATATGGTATATTCAATAATATTTTATTATCGCTTCAATCGAATGAACGACGATTGTTGATATGCGATGGGAATCATCGGAATCGGGTGTGTACCCGTGTCACGCGCACATTCGATACTCGAAGTTCAAGTTGACATGGCTCAATGAAGTTTCACGCAAGCCCCTCTCCGCTCTCGTATGGCATGCGACGGACGGGAGGTGGGCCATACAAACGAAAGCGTTTTGCATCGCTCTATGATCCAGAAGTGAAAGGTTACCAGATTGTATGTAAAAGCCCCAGATTGCTGTTGCGCACAACAAACTTTGCAAATGGCATCCCGCAATTCGACATCTGGGGAGTCCGGTGACCAGAAGATGCCAGAAGAAGATGCGGGCGCGGACCTTGTAGACGCTTCCGAAGATCAGGGAACAAAATCAGAAGGAGGTACGTTCGTGGGTTCCAATTTTCCCAGCACTTCCCGACAGAAAAAGCTAGAGGAGCCGGGCACCATCCCTAAATTTTCTTCAGCAGTCTAATAAAAATGAAATACTTGAGTGAAGTGAAGTGAAGATAATTTCTGTCAGCCATAACAAGTGTTCGCATCAACTACGATTGTCGGCATGGTTTGAACACTCGAAAGATCAAACGAAAGCATGTTGCCCTCTTAAGGTATTTTGTGTTCCCGCGATGGTGACGCCAGATCCTGTGGCCGCGCCCACAACGGCGAAGTTTGGGGCGTGGATGAAATCGGCTTGGACAAGAAGTGCGGCTGGAGTCAAGAAGATGGGCGAGGACACCAAGGCATTGACCAAAAAGCTGGAAACTGATACAAAAGCTTTGACAAAGAAACTCGAGAGCGAAACCAAGGCGTTGACAAAGAAGATAGGGGAAGACACAAATGCGCTTGCGACAAAGATTAAGGAAGACGAAGGCCTGAAGAAGTTCACTAGTTCCGTTAAAACGACATATACCGATGCTATGAAGAAGGGTGGCGAGCTCAAAACTAGTATACAAGACTCGGAGAATTTTCAAAAGGTGCTCTGAGCGTTGCCCACCTTTCCCCTAATCGCTCCTTTAGCCATCCCTCGAGAGCTAGTGCACATTTTGCCAGGCAAATTGCCGCTCTTCACGCCGGTGTGAGTCTCCGCCAGTCCTAGCCTTCGTCACTTCCATATCGAACGGTCCTCCTCGCCTCGGCTTCGTAAAGGACGAATTCACACGAGATTGTCTACACGTGGATCGGACGGATATTTTAAAGCCGCCTAGGGTTTTCTTCCAGATATGTTTATTGCATCAGACATGTTCTTGCACTGATCGAAGTGGCCCCGCTGTTCACCACAACACGTCCTCAGAGTCCCGTAGGACCGGCCGAAAGATTAGACTGCCAAGTTGCTGTGACTTCTGCTCTCGGTATTTCCTGCTAGGTATCAGGTAACGCTGCCACCCTCGCCTGCGCTGGCGCTGTGGCATGGTGCAAAGAAGGTATTCCGCTTACTGTCGGCGTTGGGGCTGAGCGGTTGCCTACTCCCCATTGAAGGTATCGGAGACGATGAAGAACACCAACGCAAAGGTGACGGAAACCATGAAGAACACCAACGCAAAGGTGACGACGAGCGTCAAGACAGGCTTCACGGACGCCGTCAAGAAAGGCGAGGCTCTGTCGGAAAGTGTTTCCTCCAAAATAGAAGAGAGGAAGGAATCTATGTTGACATCGAAGTCCGGGGAAAGCTTGAAGGTGTTTTTCCCACGTCATCTCCGCCTCTCCTTCTCACCTGCGTCTCTTGCGCTCGTGTAACCGCCGCCCATGTGCCACATCATATTTTCATCACTTTCTCTTCTGTGTCTCTTGCGCTCCTGTCCCCGCCGCTCATGTGCCACGTCACTGTTCGACTTGCGCAGTCCCCGCACTTCCTTCCCCGTCGTGCTTCCCCGCCGGCCGGCGAGGCACCGCTGCTTCGGGGCATCAACGATGACTTTTGCTCGTCGCGAATTGCGCTACGTGCCTTCCTCTCACGAGGCGGCGACGGCGCTCCCCCTTCCGATTCAGACGCACGATGCGTGACCCTTACTCTCACTCGGACAGTACTTTCAGTGGTCAACGCACGGATGCCCTTGGCAAGCCGGTAACTTCACGGCTGATAGCGCCGATGCCGCAGCTTGATGGAGGGTGGGAGGGGGGCGTAACGCTTGTCGGCAGCTGGTGACGGCGAATTGCTCGTGGTGCACTGCCAACACGGCGCATGCTCTAGTGGAGCAGAGCTTTGTGAGCCGCTCACAGTACAGCTGCACCGCCTGCGACAACTCCACTTTGCCCTGCAAGAACGCCATCAAGTGAGACCCAGCCCTCCCACTGCGGATTCCTCAACTGTACCCCCCCGTCAAGTTTGAAGCCCTCCCCACCCTCTGTTGTGACTCACGCTTATGGTGCCCCCCTTGTCAGGATTTGAAGCCCTCCCCACCCTCTGTTATGACTCATATGGTGCCCCCCTTGTCAAGAGTTTGAAACCCTCCCACCCTCTGTTGTGACTCACATATGGGTGCCCCCCTTGTCAAGTTTGAAGCCCTCCCCCACCCTCTGTTGTGACTCAACATGGTGCCCCCTGGTCAAGTTTGCAGCCCTCCCACCCTGTTGTGACTCACGCATGGTGCCCCCCTGGTCAGAGTTTGAAGCCCTCCCCCCACCCTCTGTGGTGACTCACGCATGGTGCCCCCTTGTCAAGTTGCAGCCTCCACCCTCTGTTGTGACTCACGCTGCCCCCCTTGTCAAGTTTGAAGCCCTCCCACTCCCTCTGTTGTGAGTCGCATGGAGCCCCCTGGTCAAGTTTGAAGCCCTCCCACCCTCTGTGGTGACTTCCCACGCATGTGCCCCCCTTGTCCAAGGTTTGCCGCCCTCCCCCCACCCTCTGTTTGGCTCATGTGCCCCCCTTGTCAAGTTTGCAGCCCTCCCCCACCCTCTGTTGTGACTCACGCATGGAGCTCCCCCTGGTCCAGAGTTTGAAGCCCACACCCTCTGTTGTGACTCACGCATGGTGCCCCCTTGTCCAAGTTTGAAGCCCTCCCCACCCTCTGTTGCTTGACTCACGCATGGTGCCCCCCTTGTCAAGTTTGCAGCCCTCCCCCACCCTCTGTTGTGACTCACGCATGGTGCCCCCCTTGTCAGGTTTGAAGCCCTCCCCCACCCTCTGTTGTGACTCACTCATGGTGCCCCCCGGCCAAGCGGAGGCTACCTCGTATTTTTCCTCTGCCACGCGCTGCACGCGCAAGAAGGGCAATAACCAGGCCTTGCGGTAGGCCACACCACAATGCAGGTGCCACGTGGGCGTCCACAAAGTTTTTCGCGGGGGTCCGTGTGAAACTGATATGAAACAGAGGGCAGAGGCCTGAGGTCATTTGTCAACGTGGATAAGATATGGTGGTGAAGGGGAATGCAGAGGCCTGCGATTCAATGTTCACCATAGGAGGGGTGGCTGGGGCAGGGACCTGAAGGAGACCGGGAAGTGCGGGTGCGGCTTTGCGCGGGGGCACTCGGACGGCTCGGAGGACCTGTGCCTCGTATGTGCGAGGCTGCTGCCAGAGTGGAGTCCCGACCAGCTGTCCTCCCTGGACAGGATGGCGTATTGCTCGTGGTGCTTCCAGCTTGGAAACCAGACCTTCATCAAGGTAAGCCCGCAGCTCTTATGGGGGGGATAGGAGCTGGCAGGCATGCGCTGAGTGCCGCGAAGACTTGCGGGGCGCTGCGTGTGGGGAGCGATGGGGAACCATATTTACAGGCCGAAATTCACGCATTTTCGAGGGTGGGAGTGGGTTCGGATCGGGCGGTTCGCCTTTTCGGGCACCGGGTGCCTGGCGTTCTCATGTGGCGAAAGTGGAGTTTGGGGGCGTTCTCATGTGGCGAAGGTGGAGTTTGGGGGCGTTCTCATGTGGCGAGAGTGGAGTTTGGGCGTTCTCATGTCGCGGGTGGAGTTTGGGCGTTCTCATGTGGCGAAGGTGGAGTTTGGGGGCGGAAACGTGGACAGAGGGCTGGCAAGAACATGCGCGACCAGTACCGTTGCGCCGGGTGCAAGCGGGGTACCTTCGCATGCAGCTCGTGCAGCGATGGCATGGCCCAGAAGGGCCTCCCCGGCATCGATCTCATCGACCGCCAATGCGCCAAGTGTTCAGGCACCGTCTATTCCCTACCCCGCCCTGCCCTTCAGCCTCCCCCCCCCCGTGCCTCCTTCATCCTTGTCCCCTCACCTGTCTTAGGTGGCATATTCCCTTGCGATGTCAGATGCTTGGGTGCCCACTGGCTCGCCTTCCACGGCCTCCTTGCAATATGGGCGTGGATGGATCAGATAGTCGGGAATGGGCTCCATACCCAGCGAGGACCGTGGATGAAGGGTCATGTGAGTGATCCCAATGGCTCGCATCCGTGAAGGTGGTGCCCGGGGTGGGGTGGGTTCAAATTTCAGGGAAAGTTCATGACTGGCTCGATCACCAGGTGCTTGCGGCATGCCTCCCCACCCAGTAACGGACGCGATCAGTAAGGGATGTGACAGTTGGCGAATTTACATGAGTGTGTGCATATCACTGTACCGTTCGATTGGGGTTTTACAAATCATGTCACTGCCCTAGGGTTTTTCATCATGTAGTGTCTTAGGGATTTATTGATCCTCCTGTCATTATCCTCGGGCTTTATTGGTGATGCCGTTGTCCGAAAGTCATATCGATCATGCTGTTCGACTAGAGATTTACTCAACCTGCCACTGTCCTAGGGTTTTCTTGATTCTGTCATTGTCCTAGGGTTTGATGATCACCTCGTTTGACTAAAGTTGTACGGATCCGGACGCTGTTTAAGGTGTTATGGATGTTGTCATTGTTTTAGGGTTTTACTGAAAATTTGGTTGTCCTAGAATGTTACTGACCGTGCCCTTTTGTATAGGGTGGTACAGAGCTTGTCATTGTTCTCGGGTTTTGCTGATACCATTGTTTGACTCCGGGTTTAGTGATCATGTTACCGTTCGCCGAAGCCTTACAGACGAGACGAGTTTGCCAATCCCAAGCGTTCTATTGGCGTGCCATGGCCTTCGAGAAGGCGGGAATGCCAAGTGCATTGCCGGTGGTGGAGGGCTACGAGCGCAAACAACTCAGGGGCCCTGAGCACACGGCAAGCCGCCGCAGGGGAAGCCGAGGCCACCGGTTGTTGGCTGAAGCGGCACGTGGGTTTGGGGGACGAGGGCGATGCAGAGTGTGACCACGACCAGCGGATGGTGCTCGTGGTGCTACAGCTTTGGCAAGCACCAGCTGGAGTCGAGCACGATGATGCCTCACCTTATGCGGTCGGCATACCGTTGCGAGGGCTGCCAGGGGATCACTCTTGCGTGTCGCACCTGCAAGCAAGGTGCGGGATCCTTGCCCACGCGTGTGGCTCGCCTCGTTACCAAGGTGTTGCCACCAAGCCATGCGGCGCTGTTGTCGGCACGCACAGTCAGCTTCGTGCGGTGCAGCCACTAACGGGTTGTGTGCCTCCGTTTTGGAGGTGACGCACGCCCGTTTACGTCTCGTTCTGAGCCCTCCGATCGACAGCTCAATTTTCTCTCTCCTCGCAGGGATGGCGTGCATCGGCGTCGGCAGCTCTCTAACCCACCTGCGCTGCTCCAGGTGCGAGGCGCCTCTCTCCCTGGCGCAGCGCCCCTCCGCAGCATGTCACTCGCCCCATGCTCTACCGTTGGCCGGCTCAGGCGCCCGCTCCGCTTTGGGTGCAGCTAGGAGGGAGGGCGGCCGTTGCGGCAAATAGAGGCGCGGAGAGCTGATTCGATCGTACGGTGTTGTGGCTGACCGTCGAGTCCGCCCCTAGCAACGGCACCATGAGGCGGGCACTGCCATTAGGCGACGGACAGGCGGCACTGACACATCGCCCATGAGCTCTAGTTGGGTTGCAGCACGCTTTGTCAGGGGGCGGGGGGTGCTCGATGTGCAGATGCCAGATGGGCGATGCCAAGTGGTTGCCCATCGTGAACAAGAGAAAGCAAGTGATGGGGGAGGACGCAGCGGGGCAGCATGCCGATGAGCAGCGCAGGGGCGATGAGGCGCCGCAGCAGTCAGAGCGCTCGGAGGTGCTTCGGAACATGACGAAGTTGTCACCCATCCGCAAGATTGCCGAGGAGGCGGACCTCCTGCGCCCCTTCCTGCTCCTGGTAGGTGCCCCTCTGTCCCTCCACTGCTGCCGGGGCTCCGTCTGCCGCAAAGCTCAGCTGTGCTTGAGGCTGGCATGCAGGTGGCAAAGGCAGGTGGGGGCGACCACTGCAAGTCACGAGGGTCAGCCTCTGTAGCATGGTCAGAAGCCAGATGTGCGCACCTGAGGGGCTCGGGGCGCCCACGCAGGTGAGCATGGACAGTAAGGGGCGTAATCGCATCGCCGTGTCGCTCGGCTTCAGCCTGGTGCTAGAGGACGTGTTCGGAGATGCGCATGGCGAGGCGGCATGCATCCTCTTCAAGACGAAGGTGGGCTGTGCGCGCTGCCCCCTGGTTTTGCACGGGGCGGCTGGTGGGCGTCCGGGGAGGCGCCGTGCTCTTTGCCTAAAGCAGCGGGCCAGCGTCCGGAGAAACGGGCGTTTTTTTGGGATGGAGAAGCGGGCGTTTTTTTTTCAGTGATCCCGGGCCGCCGTTCACACTTTGCAGTGTGACCCAGGCCGCCGTTCACACTTTGCAGTGTGACCCAGGCCGCCGTTCAGACTTTGCAGTGTGACCCAGGCCGCCGTTCGCACTTTGCAGTGTGACCCAGGCCGCCGTTCAGACTTTGCAGTGTGACCCAGGCCGCCGTTCGCACTTTGCAGTGTGACCCAGGCCGCCGTTCGCACTTTGTGTGACCCAGGCCCGCCGTTCGCACTTTGCAGTGTGACCCAGGCCGCCGCCGCACTTTGCAGTGTGACCCCAGACCGCGCGATCACACTTTGCAGTGACCCCAGACCATTGATCACTTCTTGCAGTGACCCAGACCGCTGATCACTCTTTGCAGTGACCCCAGACCGCCGATCTCTCTCTTTGCAGTGACCCCAGGCCGTGGATCACACTTTGCAGTGACTCCAGGCCGTGGATCACACTTTGCAGTGACCCCAGGCCGTGGATCACTGCAAGGGCTTGGATCAGATATGCTGCCGAGGAGGAGCGAGGCGGGGAGCGCAGTTTGGGATTCAGGAGGAAGTGTGGGGCGGGGAGCGCAGTTTGGGATTCAGGAGCGCTGCACCGGGTCCGCAGAGAAGATCCAGGAGAAGAGCGTGCGCGCCATCCGGGTACGATGCCGCGGGAGCGCCGGGCACAGCACAGCGGCTTCGGCCTATCCGTTGCGTGCTGCGACAGGCGATGCATGAGTGCCATCGACTTGCGGCCGAGGAGTTGGAGGGCGGAGTCGGCCTGGGAGGGGAACGTTGAACTGTGCCTGCGCCAGTCGCTTCCTGCCTGTGGCACCCGTGGCACACTCTCCCTCCCCCTTCCCCACCCTCACTTTTCGGAGATTACTCCCTGGCAGGGGGGAGGAGGCTCGCAGCCCCTAGAGTGATGGCAGTGGGGAGCGCTTTGAGGGTTCACCGGCGCCTCGGGGTGGGGATGGGGAGGGCGCTCTCGGGGTGCAGCGAGGCAGCGCGGATGATGTAGCCGTTGATCAGGAGTGGCCGAAGTTGGTGCTGGCAGGCACTCGAATGGGGCAGTGGCAGGGGGGGGGCGGGGGCGGCTGGCGTGTGTTCCCTATATTCCCATCCCCATCGTTCCAGCGGGGACCGTGCGCCTGTTCTGGAATCATACGGCTCGTCATGGGAGAAACACGGCAGCGCTGTGAGCTGGGGAAGCTTTGGGCATGAAGTTGGGGGCCGGGGCGGAGTGGGCTTCAGGAGCCAAGTGGCAGCCCAGCTCGATTGCGACGTGGCACACCACACTGGAGCGCTCGAAGCAGTTCTTGGAGAACTCCTGGAGCAAGGCGGACGAGGCCTGCAGCTCGCCCCCGGCTAAAGGCGCGGCTGAGGATGGTGCAGAAAGCGGCTCCCACAAGGGAGGCGCCCCAGAGAAGGAGGAGGGGGAGTCTGAGGAGAGCGCGGCTGCAGCGGAGGGAGCTCCTCCGACAAGCCCTCCCGCGCCGGTGGCCTCGAGGGCAAGCTTGGCGGAGCAGGCGGCGCTGGAGGCCCAGGTGATGTCCCTGCTGAATTTCATCCAGCAGCAGAAGATGACCCTCCAGGAGGTGAAGCTCACGCAGCGAATCACCGAGGTGCGTGCGCTGAGCAGTGTCCATATCCAGCCCGCGCCCCGGCTGGCCGCGCTTGAAGCATTGAGCGTGCACTGTGGGCTAGGTACGTGGGCGCGAAACGGGCAGTGGAAGCAGCCGCTTCGCGAGGCGGAGCGCAGGAGGCGGAGGGCTGCATATAAACGGACGCGTGCATCCCGGAGACGGGCATATCACAGAGCTTCCTTTGCAAGAGCCGTCAGCATTGCGTGCGCTGCATTCGCTGCTGGCGCTGCGGAGGCGCGTCCTCAGAGTAGCACGAGAGCTTCATCCGCGCACGAGCAGTGCACTTCTCCAGTCGATTTCCCGCTCCATCCAGGTGCACCTCCGCAGCGGTGCGTCCAGTCTCGTCTCCGCAGCGGCGCGTCCAGTCTCGTCTCCGCAGCGGCGCGTCCGGTCTCATCTCCGCAGCGGCGCGTCCGGTCTCATCTCTGTGGCGGCGCGTCCGGTCTTGTCATTTCATACGGAAAGATTCGGCGCGCCGCTCATGACATCCGTGCGATGTCCCTCATCCTTGCGCTCATTTCTTGGAGGGGCTGAACACACCTGGAGCAGCACAGAGGCACCGCACCCGGCGGTGCTTCTGCATGTTGATCTGCCAGGCCAAGCGAGCGCGCTGAGGCGGCAGGCATGCGCTGAGGTGGCTGGCATGATTTGGCGCTGTCAAACCACCAAGCACTGCATTATGATGCGTGGCTGCGGAGCATGACCGAGGGGGTGACCAGCAAGGGAGCTTTGTGACCTCCTCCAGAAGCTAATGGAGAAGCTGATGGAGCAAGACGAGTCGGAGGAGCCCATCAATGTAGAGACTGTGACTTACGCCATTGCGTCACTTGTCACCACCATGAAGCTGACTCAAAGCACTCAAAAATCGAAAGAGCAGGATGAAAGCCCCAAGGCGAAAGACGACGACGGTTCAGACACATCAGACGCTCAGGTGTTGCCTCGTGCTCAGACTTGGGGCTGCTCGTTGAATAGTTCCTTCTCACAGCGGAGCCTGAAGTGCCCAGCATCGCATGCTGGGCCCTCCGATTTGCCTAGCGAGAGATATGTTTCTGCTGGGCCGTCCGATCTACCTGGAGTGCTTTTCAAATGATTGCGCCTCTGTGCAGCCCCTTCAGCGGCCAGCACACACAAGGTTACTGAAAGCAGGGTGTCGAGGTGGGTAAGAGGGAGAAAAAGGGGTGGAGGAAACCATATCCTAATAGATATCAGTGCTTAAAACACACCCGAGGTGGATACATGTTTTAGAGCTTACAGGGTTTTGCAGGGTTTTACAGGGTTTAGGTGTTGAGGGTTAAGCCCCATACCCAAGGAGATAGAGATCAGCACACAATTGGAACAAGGTGATGAGAAGTATGGAATGACACGGTGACACGGTGGGAGCTGAGTGCAGGAGGTGAAGGAGGTGGAGTTGAGCGATGAGGACCTGGACCAGTTTGTCCTGCTGCTCATGGGTATGTGCTCCCAAGCTAAATTACCCCCCCCCTATAATAGCGGCAAATCCACTGATAGGCCGAGGCATGAGCACGCACTGCAGCAAGCACGCAAGCGCACACAGGAGTCGGGCAGGCACTGCTGTTCGACAAGAAGCTGGGTGGAGGAGAAGGCGCTGCTGGGAAACTGACGGCGGCTTCGCTCCCCCACCGTAATATAAGCTCCACTGTTCCACAGCAAATCTCGAGCTGGAACCGCAGCACAAGCAGCAGCAGCGACTAGAAGAGCGCAAAGCCTTCTCCGAGACTCATCCACACCCCCACCCCGCTATGATACCCCGCCTCGTCAGAGGCCGTGGCATCCCCTCAGAGACTGACTCGTGCACACCTGACCCCCCCTAGGATGTGCCCCCACACGGTATCGCATTTCCTGCTCCCCATGTGCAGCTAACCCTGAGACTCTTTTCTCTGGCGGCTCGCTGGCGCACTGCCTTGTTGGTGGCGCCCCTTGCACTCCCAACCTGACCTCTACCTGACCCCTGCACCTGACCCCCTGCCTGAGCTTCCAATGGGCGGCTGCGCAGGGAAGGAATTGGGACGAGAAACGCACCTGCAGCGGGAGTTCGGTGGAAATCATCCCATCATGCACATGTTGAAGCGGCTGACTGCCACTGCTGCGTTCAAGGCTTGGCGCTCCCTCCTTCCTCCTCCCGCCGCCGCGTGCGGGGCCATTGCGCCGCGCGCCCGCTCTGCCGCCACATTTTTAATGATCTCCGGAATCAGCGCCAAGACATTTCCAAGAAGGGGCTGCTACACTTTCGAACTCCCGAGCCCCCTTGTTTCTTAGAGCCCTGCGGCCACTGTTTTGTAGTCCCCATCCCTCGAAAGCTGCAAGCCTCAGCTTTGGGCCCCACAGGTGTCAAGGTTGCTACCTGTTGAATTGGATTGATTATGGCCTAAGCTTTACCTCTGTTGCTTCTTTTTGTTTGATGCTATGCTCAGATGCGCTTAGCACCGCATGCCTTTATGACATATTTCAGGTGCGCTAGCGCCGCATGTCTTGCGCACATATTTTAGATGCGGCTTAGCACCGCATTCCTTGGGCGCACATATTTCAGATGCGCTAGCACCGTATGCTTTTGCAGACATATTTCAGATGCGCTAGCACCGCATGCCTTGCGGAAATATTTCACATGCGCTAGCACCTCATGCCTTGCGCACATATTTCAGATGCGCTAGCACCGCATGCCTTGCGGAAATATTTCAGATGCGCTAGCGCCGCATGCCTTGCGCACATATTTCAGGTGCGCTAGCACCGCATGCCTTGCGCACATATTTCAGATGCGCTAGCACCGCATGCCTTGCGCACATATTTCAGATGCCCTAGCACCGCATGCTTTGCGCACATATTTCATCACCTTGGATTCTGCACAAAGAGAGCGCAGCCGTGAGGCATGGGCGGTGGCGGGCTCCTCTCGATGTGCAGGTGGCAATTCTAGGCTCCATGTTCGCAGGGCCCATTGCGCTGGCGGTGGTGTCGGGGGTCACTCTCGTCACGGGCTACATCTACATCCTCCCGAAGGCGCGAAGCCCGCCTTAGGATTGCCCTCCACATTTGAGGATTGCCCTCCACGTAAGACTTGCATCCACATTTGCCGCTCCAAATCCCAAGGCCTACGCGCGAGTGTTTAGCTTCGTGCATCCGCAGTGCTGCCATTGGTCAGATCAAAAGAAACAGCCACGTGGAGAATTCTTCGAGATGTGTGCATGCATGGAAACACCAAAGGAGGCAAAGCCGAAACTATATGTCCGATTTTTTGTATACACGAATGCCTGTCATTGGTCTCACACTTGCGCATGATGTATCTACAGGACCTGGCAAATCTCTCCATGGGCGCCACTCCAGATGTGTTGATGCCCACCATTGTGCAGATTCTGCTGCAAAGGTTTACTCTCACGCTGCAGGTAATCTAGGCCTCTCCGTCGTCGGTTTCCCACACCGAGCGCGAGCTCCACTTTGGTTTGCGCATGGGTCCTTTTTCAGAGTAACGAATCCTCGCTCACCACCCCACGTTTCTGCTGGCAGGGTATCAACCTCGGGCAGATAATTGCGAGTGCACCGAGCAGTGATGATAAGAACACAACTCAAGACAGCGAGCTGCCCGTCAGTATCACAGCAGCAGAATGAGTGAATCCCACACAGACCTGCACACAAAGTGTGCTGTTGCAGTTGTCATTCACAGCCTTCGTCATTGGT
>LGRX02034365.1:0-12601 GCA_001247695.2 Cymbomonas tetramitiformis | reverse complement strand
GAAAAATGCTTCTAACTCCCCATGCAGCCCTTCACACATTCAGATGCACAGCTCCACCTGTCTCTGACCCTGTATCAGATCCTGTTGTGTTCAAACCCTGTTCACTTCCCCGACAATTTGCATCTAGGCGCTGCTGGCGCCACCCCTACCCCCACGCACCAAAATGCCCGCCACGGGCGGCTCGGTTGTCCAAATCTACTTTTGAAAAATGATCCTAACTCCCCATGCAGCCCTTCACACAAGCATAGGCCATACTTTGGCTTTTATATATTATACAATATATTCAGTTTACTCTATAACTCAAACATTATCATCTTGTTCTCCACCTAGGGTTTTCATGCCTACATAAGATTACAAACGTGTCACAAGCAAGCTATAGCACGCGCAAGTGCTTTAGTTTTGTACACGCTAGATAAGGACTAGAGGCAGAAATATCACCTCATGTGACGTTTCCACTATTCAAGTTGAAGTTCTAGAAGTTACAAATCTCAATTGTCTCTATTCGCTCCTGTGGTCATAGGACACCCCCAAATCCCTTTAGGCATCTCAAAACAAACCCCCATAGGTATGCATAACTCAAAGTAATATGCATAACTCAAAGTAATATATAAGTATAAGTAATATTAAAGTCCGCACCTCCATCGCGGTTTCATGGCTAAAGATTTGGGTGTGTCACACTTCACAAATCTATACCGCAATCGCGCCTGCAAGCATATTGCACCCCAAATACCTTTTAGACATCTCCAAACATCCTCCCATACGTTCGAAAAACGCAAAGTACTGAGCATAACGAACCACTGGAAAAACTCCGCACCTCCATCCCTGTCCCACAGCTCAAGTTATAGTCGTGTCTAATGCGGCCATTATATACCGCGGTAGCGCCTGCACGCATATTGCACCCCAAATACCTTTCAGGCATCTCCAAACATCCCGCCATACGTTCGAAAAACGCAAAGTACTGAGCATAACGAACCACTGGAAAAAATCCGCACCTCCATCCCTGTCCCACAGCTCAAGTTATACGAGTTCGCGATTCAACAATTCTATATCACCAACGCGCCTGCACGCATATTGCACCCCAAATACGTTTCAGTCATCTCCAAACATCCCCCCATACGTTCGAAAAACGCAAAGTACTGAGCATAACGAACCACTGAAAAAAATCCGCACTTCCATCCCTGTCCCACAGCTCAAGTTATACGAGTTCGCGATTCAACAATTCTATATCACCAACGCGCCTGCACGCATATTGCACCCCAAAAATAATACGTTTCAGGCATCTCCAAACATCCACCCATACGTTCGAAAAACGCAAAGTACTGAGCATAACGAACCACTGAAAAAAATCCGCACTTCCATCCCTGTCCCACAGCTCAAGTTATACGAGTTCGCGATTCAACAATTCTATATCACCAACGCGCCTGCACGCATATTGCACCCCAAAAATAATACGTTTCAGGCATCTCCAAACATCCCCCCATACGTTCGAAAAACGCAAAGTACTGAGCATAACGAACCACTGAAAAAAATCCGCACCTCCATCCCTGTCCCACAGCTCAAGTTATACGAGTTCGAGATTCAATAATTCTATATCACCAACGCGCCTGCACGCATATTGCACCCCAAATACCTTTCAGACATCTCCAAACATCCCCCCATACGTTCGAAAAACTTAAAGTATTCAGGTTAAGGAACCGCTGAAAGAAATCCTCACCTCCATTGCTGCCCATCGCTTGATTTCTCAGCGACCCCAACTCGTCGCATCAAGCAAGTAAGTCGAGCCAGAAAGGAACTTCATGGGGATGTTAAGGAGCACCCGCGAGGTTTCAGAATATCGTGGACCGCTTAATCAACGAACTGTCCTAATAGCTGAATATTATATGCTGCGCGCGGTAACAGTTACATTTTTTTCAGTATACAGTAAGCATACAAAACAGGCGTTTCCGCGGTTCGCGTAGGTTTTCTGGAAGGAAAAGGTAGCGAAATTCAGGCCAAAACACGAAAAGAACCAGAGGTTACGAGCTGCTTTCCATTGTTGTCTGTCGAGAATGCGACGATGGCAGCGGCCGAAGCTCGTAACCTCTGGCAAGCCAGAGTAAGATTGGGCGCATACACTCCTCTCTCATGTGATAATAATTACTTCTGTGCCAAGATATTGGTTTCGGGGTGCACACGGCTGTCAATTCGAACGGGAATCCAAAGGAGACGACTACAATTCTTCTTCCTTTCAACCTGAAGCTGGCATGACTGCTGTTGCACCAAGCGTGTGTTCGGGTAGGTTTCCACGCTGTACAGCTTTTATGCAATCTCTCGCTTTAGCACGCAAGTACTGTTCGGCCACTTCGTGGCAGTAGCAGCTTGCCGTTGCAGCCTTGTCCAAATCGGCCGATTGAACTGAGACGTGCGAGCCCTGGATCCCTGTGACACCCAGCTGTCGACGGCACCTCGGTATCAACTAGCGATGCGACCATTCCCCCGAGCGTGCCAGAACGCGAGCGGAGTTATGTAGATGCGAACGAGGAGGAAGAACGAAGCAACACTGCATTTCAAGTTAGCCACGGTGAATTTGAATTGCAGATCAAGTGCCTTAACACTGTCCCCTCGCCATTCCCTTCCTTCCTAAAGCTCGACGCTACTGGATCTGCCTGCTGGGCCGGCTGTCTTCAGGTCTACTGAAATGGAACTTGAGATTCCTGTGCGTGATTGGCTGCGTCCTAGGAGGAAGTTATGAATGTGGGCACGCAACCAGTTCCGTTAGCCTTAAACCTGACCTTCTTATTTCTCAGTTACAAGCGCGTCCCGAACCTCTCTCGAAGGTGTAAATGCGACAGCGGTGGTTGTGCGCAGCGGAGCCCTCTCGACAGTTAGACAAAGCGTTGCGGGTATTTCCTTTCTCTATCTTTGTTGCGACGGTCGCCTGATTTGCTGCGGCTCGAAAAACTTGTGACATCTTCGCTATTTCGTTCCCGAAACCTGTTTATGAGATCCGCCATCGGCGACCAGCAGTTAGCGCTCTCAGGAACTCGACATGAACTCGACTTGTTCATTTACGTGGCAACTTGTCAACTCATTCTCAAAGGGGGGACCGCGTCGCAGGATATCGAGCATAAAAGGCAGCGCATCGCGGAGCTGGAGGCGCAGTTGAAACTCTCAGAGGAGCAGCATGCTGAGCTCGCGCTCGCGCTCCGCGGAGCAGCGGTGCTCCACTTCGAACGTCCTTAGTCATCACGACTAGTCACCTCCCTCGCCGCTTTGCGCCTTCGACAAGTCTTCGATGCACGCGCTCTACTTGCCCGCGCTGCGTCGGCCAGGGCCCACGATCTGGAGGGCTCCAGTCAGAAACTTCAAACACAAAGACGGCACAAATGGCCTGCTCCTTTGCATCGCCAGCATGGCGGAGCCTTTACTATATTCACGTGACCTTCGTGGAATCATGCCATTCCCATCTGTCTGGCGCCGAACAAATGCTATATCCACCTGTCTGGCACCGAGCGCGTGCTATATCCACCTGTCTGGCACCGAGCGCGTGCTATATCCACCTGTCTGGCGCCGAACACGCGCTATATCCACGTGTCTGGCGCCGAACACGCGCTATATCCACGTGTCTGGCGCCGAACACGCGCTATATCCACGTGTCTGGCGCCGAACACGAGCTATATCCATGTGTCTGGCGCCGAACACGCGCTATATCCACCTGTGTGGCGCCGAACACGCGGTATATCCTCCTGTCTGGCGCCGAACACGCGCTATATCCACCTGTGTGGCGCCGAACACGCGCTATATCCACCTGTGTGGCGCCGAACACGCGCTATATCCACGTGTCTGGCGCCGAACACGCGGTATATCCGGTATATCCACCTGTGTGGCGCCGAACACGCGCTATATCCACCTGTGTGGTGCCGAACACGCGCTATATCCACGTGTTTGGCGCCGAACACGCGGTATATCCACCTGTGTGGCGCCGAACACGCGCTATATCCACCTGTGTGGCGCCGAACACACGCTATATCTACCTGTGTGGCGCCGAACACGCGGTATATCCACCTGTCTATATCTAGGGTACGAATGACCACCTTGCCATGAGGCCACTGAAGGGCCGTCATGCGCCCCGGCAGCCGGGGAAGCATGCACGTGGAGCTGACCCACACCCCTCACGGCCACTCCCCACTCCAACAAGGTACACAGTGGAGGGGGGGGCGGTGTTGGTTGTGCTGGCTGGTGGCCTCCCTCAGGGCGCTGCTGTCGAGGCCGAGCACCGTCGTGCGGACCAGACGAGCGTGGTGCGGCAGCAGGTCGCGGAGAGGATGGCTGAGGTGCAGGGTGCAGCAGAGGCCACCATCGAGTCGGAGGTGGCGCGGGCCCGAGCGGTGCATCGGGAGCTTGCACGTTCCCTCGTCTCGACGCAGGTCTCTCGATCTCCCGGACCATCGATCCCAGACCATCGATCCCAGACCATCGATCCCAGACCGTCGATCCCAGACCGTCGATCCCAGACCCGGAAGCAGTCATCGTGCGCTAGCTCACCTCACCTGCATGGCGCACCTGCCAGCTTTACACCACATCGTCGTATTGACCTGGCTCCGTGTGAGACCCCGCCACCGTGTGAGACTTGCCTGCCTTCCGTGCTGCTTCTGCCTTTCTTCTGCACCACCGCGCCGGGCTTGAGGGGCTCCCACACCACCGCGTGGAACGTGCCAATGAGAGGCGTGGAATCGCTTTCACAATGACTGCAACCGGTTTGTGCTCGGACCGGGAATTGTGGTAGGGTCAAGCTGAGCAGCTCAACGTAAAGGCAAGTGAACTCGAGATGCTCCTGTCTCAGGTGGGACTGCATGCTCTTCTCTGCCTTTGTGCCTTGAGCTCCCAACACCCACCCACGTGCTGCCAGCTCGGCCAGGGTGCACTGGGAGTGTGGCCCACGCGGGTCATGTCAAGCCCGGCTCAGTGAGGGTGCACTGGGAGTGTGGCCCACGCGGGTCATGTCAAGCCCGGCTCAGTGAGGGTGCACTGGGAGTGTGGCCCACGCGGGTCATGTCAAGCCCGGCTCCGTCTGGCCTAAGAGCTATGGCATTATCAGCCACGGTTCACCTCGAGCCATCTCCAACTTTATCTCGGGTTATGCACGCCTTTAGCAATTCCGTATAAGCATCAATCTACAAACGGTGACCTTTGTTTTGGGTTAGATTACTCCCCTCGTTTTTTAATTTTTAATTGGTGACCCTTGCTATGGCTTAGATTGTGCCTCATCATTCGAAGGTGAGATCGCCTTATTAAGGACTGGGGGCGGTCCCCAGGAGCGCGAGCAACGCCAAAAGCTGGAGATTGAGAATGTGAGGTGCGTCACCCACAGGCGAAGTTCCCAGAAGGTGCGGTGCAGCGAGAGTGCTGTCTGTAGGCGCATGGATATCCAGGCGCAACGAGCGACATGGAAATGCGGGGATGAGCGAGTGGCGGGGTTGTGTGAGACGCCCGAGTGGGAAGCGTGCGGATGAGGGGTTGAGGAGGTGGGGTGGATGAGGGTTGAGGTGGGGTGGATGAGGGGTTGGGGACTGCGTTGGTGACTGAGTGGGGCGAGCGTTTGTGACCTAGTTGGCGAGGGTTAAAGGAACATCTGGGGGCACACTGTGGACGGCTGAGTCAGGATCGTCCGACGGGTGAGATTGAAGGCATCGCGACATTTGGGGTCTCAACATTCAGTTCACAGTACCACCAAACACGTCACAGCTCAGGTGCACAGGCGCATGCTCGTCACCACGCTCAGGGCGAGCTCTGAGTCGCAGCACCCACACCTTCAGTACAGTATCAGTGACCCTTCGCCCAGATTCAAGAGGGCTCTCCCCTCACGGTCAAAGGACAACATTCCGTTCCCAACCTTCGAGCGGTACACAACTTGGTTTTGCACGACGGTGGAGGAGTCCATTCGGCAAAGTCGTCTGGGTGTATATCCCCCCACTCACAAGTTCCTGTGAGTGGTGGTACCGGCCTGGCACCTTCACCGGTGCCCGTTTTGAGTTCCTCCGCGAGCTCCGTGAAGGCATTCGGGCAGAGTGGCAAGAGCTACGGTTCGAGGCCGCGTACCTCCTGATGACAGCTCATCATTGTCACCGTTTGAGTCTCAGCGAGAGGACCAAGCATTGCCACGTGTCGGGCCTTGGTTGGAACATGCACCATACTGTATCACACCTTCACCTGAACATCGGTATCATACCGTATGGTATCGATGTGATTGGTTGGATACCTCAAGCCATTTCCCCCGTGCGTGCGGGGAGTGCCTCTTGGTGGTCGCCTTGCTCATCCCTCCCCCCCCAGACATCATTTTATCGTCACACACCATCTTATCGATCGTGCCGAAAAAAGACGCCTCCCTGCAGCGGGGCGCCGCCCCTTGCTAATACGGGTATGATACCGGGACCCTGTAATTCCGAAAACATACCGTATGATACGACCGCGCTAAGGGTGTGATTGCAACTAAGGTCTCGGCATGGCTGGGGGGCTGAACTCCTCCGAGTGGCATGAGCTGAGGCAGTGTATATGTGGGGCTTCCTCCCGCGTGGAGTTCGGGTCGCGCCTCGCTCACTTCAGCTTCCGCAGCCCCGGTCAGCAGTGTTCCCTTTCACTGTTGAACCCCAGCACCTCAAGTGACTCGACTGCTGCCGCCCGAGCTGGCAATGCGGTGACGGAAGGTGCGACTATCCCGGCGCACGGGTATCTTTGTGGACGATGTTCGTCTGGTCCATGCCACTGAGCGCACACTGGAGAAGGTCAATGCCCAAACTTGAGCGCCCCTCGCACAGGCGGGCAAGATTGAGCGCGTGTGCCAAACCTGGGACAACTGCACCTTTCATCAAACTCGTCTTCGTGGCGCTAAGCAGCAGTGGGCGGACTCTGTGACAAGAACATTGGGGAACGGACCCAAGCAGACACGGCGAGATTCTGCTCACACCGCTGTAAGCACACTGTTGCACAAAACATGTGTTGGGTGTGCGCTGTGACGCACGACCCACTCGGACCCACTCGGGTCATCACGGGGTCACGGGGTCCTCACCTCTACACCCACTTTCAAGAAAGGTGTTTTTTGGCCTTCCTCGTTGATCGCCACCTCGGTGTGGATCGCCTCAGGGTGATCGCTCGGTGTGGATCGCCTCAGGGTGATCGCTCGGTGTGGATCGCCTCAGGGTGATCGCGAAGACACTTGACCTTGCAACCGTTCACGACAGTCCATTGTCGGTGCGTGCTGCAGAGGTAGGCCACGACACCTCCAATTTCATATTTCATGCGATCGTTCTGCGTGCGCCGCAAACCAAGGATCGAACACCTGCATGACAAGGGACGAATCGGAGCAAAAATCAGGTAGGGACAACAAGCAGAGCAAGAAAAGTCTCTCCGAGCGGGTCCGAGGTCCGAGCGGGTCGTGTGTCACAGTGCGGACCCGACATGACTTCCTGGAGCCTGGAAAACCCGAAGTGTCTAGCTGATGGACAGGCCAGCACTCCGAGGATCGGGAGTATCTGAGTGCTCGCCGGTTCACGCTGGTGGGAGTCTCGTCACCAAAGATGGGCGCGCCATACTGGGAAGGCAGCCTTGCATTGCGTGATCAGCATGCGATTATAGACTCCCCAGACAGTGGGCACGCTCCCCACGAGAGCTCCCAACTTTTGGGAGGCTGGCACCATGGCTTCAGCCATTGAGCTTTTGGGGCTCAGGGCCGACGGCCGTTGGGGCGCACCGCGATGCGGCAAACCACTGGCAGACCACCGCAATGAGTATTGTCATCAGATAGGGCACCATGTCAGCCGAGCTTCATCCGGTGTGTGCCCGCTTCTGGTTTATACTGTGATGCCTCTTCCATTGTCAGACCATTGGTTTGCATTTATCGACAAACAGGTCCCATGCATCGTATTATGAGCCACCGTGGGGGGGGGGGCACCAGGACCTGCTCACTTCAGACCACCTTCGGACCAACAGGCAGGGGTTGCGTCGAATTGCGCAATCTCACAAAATGTGTGTGTGGCAGTGATTAGTACATACATCCATCTATCCATACGGCTTCACATTTGGTTTGGGATATGTGTGTGTTGGTGGTATCTTGTCACGGCCCCACCCTGTTCCTGAATGCTTCTCACATCCACTAGGATGATGGTGGGCTGGCTTTTGCCGGCGGGCCTCCTCCTGTTCAGTATGTGGCATCTTGTCACGGCCCCACCCTGTTCCTGAATGCTTCTCACATCCACTAGATGATGGTGGGCTGGCTTTTGCCGGCGGGCCTCCTGCCGTTCAGTATGTGGCACTAACTTCCATGTGTGCTCGCTGTTGCTCAGTGGGTAGACAATTCCTTGGGACTTTGATTTGAACAGGAGCGCAAGCAAGACGCTATTTTTTCTTTGTCATCCGGAATATCACGACACTTTGTCCACGGGTGATGTGTCGATGACCGGCAGGAACCTGTTGTTCGATAGGTGGGGGCTGGGCGTGGGATCGCCGAGGTGTGCTGTTGCGGATGCCTCACGGGGTTGGCTGACGGTAGGGAAACTATGGGTGCTCGGAGAAGTGGTTTTGGCCGGAGGAAGGCCCGCTGAACGAGGAGCTGGGATATTGGAGGGAAGAGAGTTGATGAGGGGGAGCGCTTCGAGGAGGGTGCACAGGTTGAGCAGCCTGCTCGCCGCGCACCCCCGGCCCGCCAAGGAAGTGGATGACCGCCTAGAGCAGTTCACCGAAAAACTGAACATGGAGACCTCGCGGCGGTGCAGTGCAGAAGCGAAGGTGGGCACCCGCCACCTGGCGCCGGGCTGCCACCTGGCGCCGGGCTCCGCAAGCGGTGCTCCTCCGATGCCGTGCGGGGCTCGTGGTCTCCTCGCGGCCCCGAGGCGGCCCTGGCAAGCGGGCGCCTTGCTCTGAGTGCGGAGGCGGCGGGGCTTGGAGGCTGTGTCCGGTGTGGCCCCGGCAGGGCAAGCAACTCGAGAAGAAGGTGGCAGAGCTGCAGTCAACCATCCTCGATTGCAGAGCGAAGATCGCTGAAACACAGGTGCCCGCGCGACACCGCCCGAGCGCTCCAAGCCCGCCCGCGCGGGTGACTTGTGGAGCTTGCAGCCCTCTGCATCTGCAATCCGTGTTCATATCATCTGGCAGCGCCGTGCAGCGAATAGAATGGTAGAATGGACGGTGATCGGCCGATGACGCCCTTTGGCCAATCATCGGCCGGAGCCCATGTGGTTGGGCCATGACCGCCCAATCAACCGCGGCATGATGTTCACGTTGCCATCCATCGAGATGGGAGGACGCGCGGGGCGCTGAAGGGGAGGCTCTCGAACGTGCGCAGGCAGCGGCGGCTCGCAGCCCGGAACACGATCTAGTGAGCGGGGCTTCGACGTCGCGGCGTCTGCAAGAGGAAGTCGGTGGCTCACATTCTCCATTCCCGCGTGCTCCAAGCCCTGTGCTCTGACTCCGGCTGCACGCGCTGTGAGGGCACGAGCCATGTCTCGCGACGTTCATGATCGGAGGACTGGTTGTATTGTGTGGAGGCGCAGGTGGAGCATTGGCGGCAACTGTATGCAGATATGGAACGAGGGCACCGTGGGGAGGCGCGCGCCCCACACTGCCCGCTCACTCGCACTGGCGCGGGGTGCGTGTCGCCTTGGTTGACACTTTACCGGTGCCGGGATTGTTTCTGGGACTTGAATTGGGAATATCGCTTGGCTAGCCCATCAACGATAGTCATCCACGATAGTTCAGGAACATCCTCAGTGGCATGTCAAGGGCGATCAGAAATAGTCTGCCCATCTTGAGGGGTTTGCGGATCAGACTTTTAGCCCCCCTGCCTTGCTATCGGTCGACGGCATGCCACCTAGCCTCGCTATCAGGTCGACGGCATGGCCCCTAGCCTCGCTATTGATCGAACGGTAGATGGCCTCAGCTTCTCAGATATCACGGCATGGGCTCCTAGCCTCGCTATTGATCAACGGTATGGGCCTTAGCCTCGCTATTATTGGTCGACGGCATGGCCCCTAGCTCGTTTATCGGTCGAGATGGCATGGCCCCTAGCCTCGCTATCGGTCGATGGCATGGCCCCTAGCCTCGCTTATTGGTCGACGGGCAGGGTCCCTAGCCTCGGCTTATTGGTCGATGGCATGGCCCCTAGCTCCGCGAGCTGGTCGATGGTGATGGCCCTGGGGCCTCGCTTATTGGTCGACGGCATGGCCCCTAGCCTCGCTATTGGTCGATGGCATGGCCCCCAGCCTCGCTATTGGTCGACGGCATGGCCCCTAGACCAGTGAACACTTTGCTGCTCATCTAAGAGTGAGCTGCAAATCTCTGGTTCAGTTATTTATTTTCCCAAGAAATGGCGGCTCGCCAATCCGGCAGATGCCGGATCTGGAACGAGTCTTACGGGATTCGGTCCACCAGCTGGTGGGCAAGACTGTGTCATTCTTCTCCGGCCTAGCGACGTGGTGTGCCGTGTGGCCTCCGTCCCCACAACTTAGCCGAGTGGGGATAACCAGAATACAGCTCATCCCAGCCCCTCGGCTGAGTGGCATCACTCTTCATAAGGGCTCAGCTTAAGGTGCATTTCTCATCGATGACAGAACTGTCATCCTTGTGTGTTTGGCCCCAGCTTGCAATAATGATCGGTGTTGGTTCCAGAACTTGAGACACCCAGGCCCGAGTTCTCAACCAAATTTAAAGAGCTTATCGGCCCATTTTCCCAGGGTTCTGAACGCACCAAATCAAAGGGACGCACGCTAAGGATCACTTGTTTCCGCAATAACCAAAATCAACCCCTGCGGTCTCAATTGCAAACAATCTGATCAGCGGTCATGTTTTGCTGCCAGGTGGCGCAAGTACAAGAATCAGTGAACCGGCTGGAGCGAGCTTTCTTGCGAGAGCGTAGCCACAGGTTCTTCCCCTGCGGCAGGCCCCGTCACGGCAATCTTGGTGGCTGTCCCAGGCGGTGTGCGTTAGGCAGGGTGGTCCTCGATGGCTGTCTTCGACTCTATACAAGTCAACGGGTGAGGCAGCCGGCGCAACACAGAGAGTGGCGGGCAGGCAGAGTCGCTTTAGAGAACGGGAGTGCCAAGCAAAGCGAGTGGGAAGGCTCGTGGGTGTGCCATCGATCCAGTGGGAAGACGAAGACCCTTCCCACCGCCTGCCAAGGCACTCCGTTCAAAGCGACGCTGCCCACTCGCCATTTCCCATTAACTCTTCACACGCTTTCACTGCATCCCACCTCCGCTGCAATGTGATGCTTGATGATTGTTGCGAGGACACGATGAAGAATGGTTCCATTTCACTATCACCCACACTTCCATTCCACCCCGTGCGGGTGTTGGTGAAATGGTGGTACACCATCGATTCCATGGGAAGGCTTGCATTCTGCCGTCGATCCATTGTCAAGACATTCTTTATGGCGTTGCCTGGGCTCAGGGAGAGCTTGGAGGATGAGCGGACGCAGCTGCACGAGGTGCTTTCGCCCGTCACCCTCCACATCTACTACCCATGCACATGTTCTACTTGGCACGTGTCGAGGTTATGCGCCTTTCACCTCCACCTAAATCCCTCGAAGCTTTGCAGGCACTGCAAGCCCGTCTCATTCATGAGTTCACACTGCACAAGGCGATTCCAGGGGGCCGCGGTGTCAAGGTCTGGAAGACGCCTGAGAGATCTGAACTGCGTGGATGGCGCATAAGAGATCTGAACGGCATGGAGGGCGCATACGAGGTCTGAACGGCGTGGAGGGCGAATAAGAGATTTGAACGGCGTGGAGGGCGATAAGAGATCTGAATGGCGTGGAGGGTATAGAGATCTGAACGGCGTGAGGGCGTATAAGAGATCTGAACGGGGCGTGGAGGGCGAATAAGAGATCTGAACGGCGTGGAGGGGCGATCAGAGATCTGAATGGCGTGGAGGGCACATGAGAGATCTGAACGGCGGGAGGGCTGAATAAGAGATTTGAACGTGGCGTGGAGGGCGCATAAGAGATCTGATCGGGCGTGGAGGCGATAAGAGATCTGAATGGGAAGTGGGAGGGCGATAAGAGATCTGGAACGGCGGAGGGCGAATAAGAGATTTGAACGGCGTGGGAGGCATGATAAGAGATCTAGTCATGGAGGGCGATAAGAGATCTGAACGGGCGTGGAGGGCGAATAAGAGATTTGAACGGGCGTGATGGCGATAAGAGATCTGATCGGCGTGAGGGCAAGATAGATTCAACATGTGGGAGGCGATCAGGAGATCTGAACGGGCGGAGGGCACATAAGAGATCTGAACGGCGTGGAGGGCGATCAGAGACCTGAACGGGGCGTGAGGGCCATAAGAGATCTGAAACGCGGAGGGCGATAAGAGATCTGCACGGCAAAGGGGAGGGTACATTAAGAGATCTGAACGGCGTGGAGGGCGAATAAGAAATCTGCGACGCCACGGGGTGGAGTGTACATAAACAATCTGCGACGTGCTGGTTGCTGGTGTGCACTTGGCGGATGCCTCACCGTCTAACCTTAAGAGTGGAAGCACAAGGGCGGCGCGAGGGTGCTTGTGGTGCGGGCTCCAGGTCACGCAGTGGCGCGAGAGTGCTTGTGGTGCGGGCTCCAGGTCACGCAGTGGCGCGAGG
>LGRX02034364.1:0-29660 GCA_001247695.2 Cymbomonas tetramitiformis | reverse complement strand
CCTGCGAGGCGATCATGGTCAGAAACGGTGTCTGCCTGCGAGGCGATCATGGCCAGAGACGGTGCCTGCCTGCGAGGCGATCATGGCCAGAGACGGTGTCCGCCTGCGAGGCGATCATGGCGAGAAGGCAGAAGCTGGATTACATCGGCAGATTTGCGCCAGTTCTCACGGCTCGCCACTCACCGTGCTCTTCGAAGTACTGCCGCCGGAGCTCCTGCATCACATCCCCATTCCTTCTCCACCTTCCTCACACTTCCTCTTCGTAATTCACCCTGCATGGACGTCCGGAGAGCGCAGGCCGCGAGTCCCGCAACAGCGCGGTCTCCACCTTTCGCGTCTGCGCTCCCACGGAATAAAGCTCACCTCACCTCACCACCCTTCCCGCCTTCTTGACAAGAGATGATCTCGGATAC
This sequence comes from Cymbomonas tetramitiformis, assembly GCA_001247695.2. Lineage (NCBI taxonomy): Eukaryota > Viridiplantae > Chlorophyta > Pyramimonadophyceae > Pyramimonadales > Pyramimonadaceae > Cymbomonas > Cymbomonas tetramitiformis. Next base: position 29,247 of record LGRX02034364.1, on the reverse strand, counting down.
CCCTCCACATTCGCTCTGCATCAAGAGATTTGCGTTCTCAATCGCTGCCAGGCGGTGCTGACAGGGCGGACTCGTGCGTCTGCGGAACGCTCCCAAGGCTAATCGCTGTTGAGGGGGTGCATCTGTAAGATCATGGGGCCGCTGAGGGGGTGCACGTGTGGGATTATGGGGCTGAGGACCTTGAGCTGGGCCTGCTGCGCCCCTCCGCGGCGCAGCCACTCCAGGGCGCGCTCCACGCACCAGTCGTTCCCCTGCCGCACCCACTGCTGCTCCTGCGCGCCCGAGAGTGGCCCTCCTTGGATCTCAAGGCACCGCAGGGGTCACACGATCACAGCCGGAACGCACAGTTCCCAGCCACCTCTTCCTCGCACCCCTTCCGGCCACATGGCCGCAGCCCCTCGCCGCGCAGGCACCTCGTGGTCGCAACGCTGGCCCCCATGGCGCAAGGCGTCGTTCCCACAGTGCCCCACTCGCAGCCGGGCATTTCAGAAACGTGCGATGCCTCTTCGCGCATCAGCACGTTTGTCACCGCACCGCCCTTCAACCGTGCACGCGCAGGCGCCGATCTTCCATGCTGGGGCCCACAGCGGCCATGTCACAAGCGCATCTGACTTTGACCTAGGTGAAAAATATAAGCTTGCCGAGTCATAAGAAGCAAAGTCAGCGCACTCGTGCTGCTGTAGGCATTCACAGCACACATATGGTTGCGGTGTGAGCACGGAGGCTGCCACTCCCTTGGTCTCCTGAAACAGTCGGGGGATTGCGGGACAGGGTTACCCCAGTCACACGCGCCGCTGCTGCATATGATACAAGCTGCTTCTTGTCGGTGGTTGCCTGATGTACCACCCCTCGCCTCGCCCGTCACTGGTTGCCTGCTGCACCACCCGTATATCCACTAGACACGTTCATAGTACCACCTGTGTGCATCCTCGCTTTGTCAACTCGTTGGAAGCCCCCTCCTCCCTTACCCGGCTAATATGTCACCCCTCCCACAGCCCCCTGCCCAGCTCTTGTCCCCTTGCAACACTCCCATTTCTGTATCCCCGAGCCTGTCACCCTCCTCACCTAATTAGCTCTCTCTCCCAGCTCGCTTGTCACCCAGCTCAGCTCCTCCCAACTGGCACCCTCTAGAAGCATCCCCACCTGCACCCAAGCAAGCGCCGCGACCTCCCCGAAGTCCGAGTCGGAGGATTCTCTCATTTTATGATGATGATATCGGATCACATCGCTGTTGATATTGCTTCGATGCAGCACGTCGCGACAATGGATCATCGCCTCTTCTGTTGTGACATCGCCTGTTCCCTCCCTCCCAAGACCCTCCCACACCGTCCTGGTCAAGTCAGAAACACCTGAAAACGGAATTCCAGGGTCCACGGCTCTTGCCGGGAGGGCAGCTGCCTGGCACCGAGGATCGCGCTTGCTGACAACGGATGGACGCGGCGCGCGCGATGGAAACCCATGTGCGCTTCTAGATTGCGGGAGTGCGTCGCCGAGGATTTCGAGTGGGCTTGCGCACCTGCCAGAAGCGCCATTGCCAGCTGTCGCGCCCGCCGCCAGATCTCACCTCCATTCCGTCCCCAACCCGTCCCTTGATCCAAAGATAAGCTCGCGCGATGCACCGAAGCGCGGAAGTCGCTCCGCTGGTAGCGAGGCAAAGATCGGAGAGGGAGCGGGCGCAGGACTCAACGCAGCCTGTACGGTCAGGAATTCGCGCACTATATGTTATGCGACTGCTCGGCGGGGACGCGGCTTCCGTGGACCTTTATCGACCTCCTGCGGAACTCCTTACCGAGCCGCGAATAGCTGACGAGCTGTACCGGGTATGTCGCTGAACATACCAGGGACGCCGTGTACAGCCCAGGGAGCTGTATACAAAGAGTGTCACTGGGGAGAGCTGGGATGCCTTATATCGACTGCGAGCCAACTGGACAGCCTTAAACGTGTCACTGGGGAGTGTCACTGGGGAGAGCTGGGATGCCTTATATCGACTGCGAGCCAACTGGAAAGCCTTACACGCTGGGCGTCGCTGAACACACCTGGGGTGCCTTGTAAAGCCCGCGAGTCAGCTGGGAAGCTTCGGCATGAAAAAGCACTGTAGCAGCCTCACATCCCCCAAACACACGCAGTGACGCGCCTAAAACAGTAGGCCACCCTCCGAGTCACGAGACCGGCGAAGACATTCGCGCAGAGACACACCATTTATAGACTTGCTTCGCCCACCCAGTCCAACGTCCTCAACGGTCGCGGCCTGCTGTATTACGACATCTAGCAATTGGGCGATAACCTGAAACCGTCAGGCACGGAAAATACGGTGAATATTCGTGTGGGCCAAGCAGGAGGCACAAATGTGATCGAGTCACGTGGATTTTACCGTTGAGGGAATCACTCTTAAAAGCTTGACTAGAGCATGCAACACAGCGTTACGCTCGCACCTGGCCCGCCTGCACTGCCATCTGCGCAACGTCTACGTCAATACGACCCTCGCTGGCCATTTTCCCCAGTGTAGTCTGCAGTCTCTGAAGCGTATGTACGCGAAGAGTTTCTGGGAGAGCAGCTTCTATCGGAGGGCCCTCGCCGTCTTCGTTCCCCTCAACCCACATACCGCTGGTAGTCAACCACTTTATAAGAAGAGCGCAGTGCTTGCGTGTTACCCTATTGATGTTTGATTTCAATGATTTAAATAATTGTTTGTACGGAGAGAGAGGGATAGAGCTCTACTACACACTTGTAGTATAATTTCGGATAATCATAATAGAGTTCGCAGCTCTTCCTCACGTCAGTCGAGTCTCGACCTTCAGATGTCAGGCGGTCGTTTCTTGTCCACCTTTGACCTTACACCTAAAACCTGTTCAGAACTTCAGATTCTGCATTCTCGATTCTAATTCTCGGATCTTGAAATTCTTGATATCTCATACAGTACCGATTCATCAACATCAAGCCTTGATGCCCGTTCGCGCGTTCGGTGCAGACGAGCGGTGCGCAGCACCAAGGGGTATAAACTAAGGGGATGCCACGCCTCGTAGTTTGTACCCCTTCGCTTGCGTAGCACACCTCGTTTCGGTGAGCAGCGGTAGCGGTCCCGGTGTCACACACACCTCGTTTCAGACGTTCACTCGCTGACTGACATCCACAAAATTGCCATCATTATCTGAAACGACAGCAATTTAATATGTTTTATCGTATTGTTAATTAATATTACTCACGTCCACATGCGCGCAATTCTTGAATATCGCCACCAAACTCCGTTTTCAGGTATGTCTCTGTTGCAGTCTGTCAAATCGCTGCGAGCCATCTATACTTCCAGGCGTTCCTTACCATCTACATTACCTCATTTTCACCAGGGACTTGATGCTGATGCGGGTGTTCTAAGTGACGTAAAAAAAACAAAGATTAAGTCGCGGTATCCTGCATCAGTTCTCTCACGAAAACTTGCGAGTGCATAGCAGCAATGCTGCAGTTAAGGCACCTCGTTCTAGAGCATGCTCTCTCGCAGTGAAAAATTATAACGACCTATCTAGTGCGTTCACCCTGACTGCAGTCACAAGGTTCATTGATAAAGCGAGTAACTTCCAGAACGATGTACATCTGGGCTTTCCCTACCTTCTTTAAGCACTGAGAATCATGCTGAGAATAATCTTTGAATCATATTGAGAACCCGAAGCGCTCAACGCTTGCACCTTGCTGGATATTCGTTTGCGCTGTTCTTCGCATGATCGTTTCGCACATAGCTATTGCTAAGAACTTTCACTCTGTTCAGAAAACTTAGCAACTGACACAGATTGCACCGTGCTGTTTGAGGGTCATTCACACTTTGCCCACCACCATTTTCAGATCCACGCAGGTTGATGCTTGTTATCTGCTTATCTCCACTTCTCTACCCCGGCTAAGTCCTCGGACATGGGTTTGGGTTTCGCCCTAGCAGCTGCTATGTCCGTGTGGTGATTTGGTAGTCCGTACTCTTAACTCTGCGCCCAAATGAGCGCTCCGCCAGAGATATTGCCCCTCGAAGTCATCGTCCACATCCTCCAGTTCCTTCCGTTCCCGGGTCGTCAGCAAGCCTCTCAGGTGCGTGCTTGCTCGCATCTTCTTTGTAACCTCGCGCGAACCGGCACACACCTGCTTTGTAACCTCGCGCGGAACCGGCGCACACCTGCTTTCAAGCTTGCTTGGCCTCGCGGCCTACCAGACGAGCGACACTTCCACAATAATAGAACTGCTTCCACAGGCGACATCGAATCGCCACTAACAGTATTTCAAGCTTTACTGCTTTCTGTCATAGCAAGCAGTTTCACCTTTCGTAGCCTTCTCGCTATGTTGTGCGCATTTCCCGCGCCTTGACACTCCCGCAGTGCCTAGTTGGCAGCTTCGGGTTCCGGGCACCCGCGCTCCCCGCGACTTCCAAGTCCAACACGCGCGGTGACGATGGCGTCTCAATTGCACGATTTATCCGAGTTCGCCACATGCCAGCCACAGTCCCTACACAGTCTCTCCGAGGGCAAAACCACCCGCCACCTCCGCCCGCGGTGCCGTGAGCAGTGCACTGACCGCAGCTACTCCGAGGACAAAACCACCCGCCACCTCCGCCCGCGGTGCCGTGACCAGTGCACTGACCGCAGCTACTCCCGAGGGCAAAACCACCCGCCACCTCCGCCCACGCGGCGCAGCGCCCAGGCAGTGCACTGACCGCAGCTACTCCGCGGGCAAAACCACCCGCCACCTCCGCCCGCGGTGCCGTGAGCAGTGCACTGACCGCAGCTACTCCGCGGGCAAAACCACCCGCCACCTCCGCCCGCGGCGCCGTGACCAGTGCACTGACCGCAGCCACTCCGAGGACAAAACCACCCGCCACCTCGCGGCGCCGTGAGCAGTGCACTGACCGCAGCTACTCCGCGGGCAAAACCACCCGCCACCTCCGCCCGCGGTGCCGTGAGCAGTGCACTGACCGCAGCTACTCCGCGGGCAAAACCACCCGCCACCTCCGCCCGCGGCGCCGTGACCAGTGCACTGACCGCAGCCACTCCGAGGACAAAACCACCCGCCACCTCCGCCCGCGGCGCCGTGAGCAGTGCACTGACCGCAGCTACTCCGAGGGCAAAACCACCCGCCACCTCCGCCCGCCTGGACAACCCCCGGAACTCTCCCCTGCGATTCTTGCCGCATGGGATGTTTCTGCTGTTCACAGCATCCTGCGCAACGTTCCGCTGCACAGCTGTGTATGGCTGACGTCACATCGCAAGGATACTTTCCAGTTTTGTCCAGCATAAGCACACATGCTAAAGGGGCTTGAAGGGGTGTCACACGTGCGAACGGGCTTATTGTGGCGGTGTGTCTTGAGTTGCAGGTGTGTCGGCGATGGCGGCATGCTAGCTCCGACCCTTGCTTCACCATCCGCGTGTCGCCCAGGCCACGAGCCATCAGTGCGGCCATCAGTAGCGCCCCGGAAGGCGCCACCATCGTGCTCTCCCCGGGGTACTATCAGGTTCTTAGCCCCTACACATACGAGGCCCCTTCCTTTCTCCCTACTGCTTTTTCCAGGGTCCAGTCAAGTCCTCCACCCTTCCTCTTGTTCCCCGCCCCTCTCCTACGAGACCCTTCAGACTCAGACATGGCATCAGCTGCAGCACACCCCTTCCCTACTCCCAACTCCAAGTGCATTAGCTGCAGCCAACCCTTTCCCCAGTCCCGTATTCGAGTGCAGTAGCTACATCAGCCCCCTTGACCCACTCCCGTATCCGAGTGCAGCAGCTGTACCAACCCCCTTCCCCGCGCCCGTTTCGAGGTGCAGCACCTGCACCAACCTGCTTCCCCACCGCCGTATGCGAGTGCAACACCTGCAGAGATTGACAGACATGTGAACGAGCTACTTCCTGCACCGCCTCATCTGCGGCTGGGGCAGACCTTCCTAACTCATCAAGAAGACCGAGGCATGCACGATCTCTGCCGCCACACAGCTGCAGTATCTGCCTTCAGGCTTCGAATGCGAGGGACCCGTGGTGCTTCGACACTGTGGGAGGCAGCCTGCAGCGTTGCCGCCGCGCCAAAGACCGAACAGCGGTACTCGCCGGTAGCAGCTGGTTAGGAGCTCAGGTTTTTGGGCAGTGGGCCAGTGTCAGCAGAGGAGGTTCATGGTTGCCCGAGCGACGGGCGTATCGCAGCCCGGGAGGCCGCGCGACGGGCGTATCGCAGCACGGGAGGCCGCGCGCCGGGCGAATCGCAGCCGGGGAGGGGGTCATTTTTCGAAACACTGGGCGTACCGCAGCCGGGGAGCTGCTCAGGTCTGCATGTGGGCGAGGGGGGGACAGGAGACGGTGCTGGTGTGCAAGCCCGTGCGCATCCTCGGGGAGACCACAGAGGTGCGGCCCTCACGTCCCCGGCCCTTTGCCTTCACGAGGTTGCCGTGAACACACATCCGATCACGAGATCTCGGGATCGTGATCTCGTGATCGTGATCGGAGGATGCCGAGAACACACATCCGGGTTGGTGGAACGGCGCTGTGCCGGCGACCACGGGCGGTGTTACCGGCGCCGGGCCTTACTCTGCGTGGCCTCAGCCGGCGCACATCAGGTCAATGTCGACCCCAAGGTTCCTGTGGGCCAAGGCAAGGTTGAACCTGAGCGCAGGTGACAAAAGGCCAAGCCAAGCCGCTAACTAGTGGAGAGCAAACGAGCCGCGCCCTCTCTGGCGCTGATTGGGTCATTCTTCGGGATTGGTTGAGCGGAGGGGAGTGTGCAGACTGCTGCCGGCGGATCCAGGCTCGGCGTGGTGGTCGAGGGGCACGCATCAACCGCCATCGTATGCAGTGCTTTGTACGTTTCGCCCGACCGCTAGATCTTGTGCGGTGTTTTGTCTGAACCGCTAGATCTTGTGCGGTGCTTTGTCTGAACCGTTCGCAATGCGCTGACTCGGCTTGCGCCGCGCACAATGCGCCTCCTCCGTTACAATTGGCTCGATCGTGCTGACTCCACCGCCGTCAGGCGCGCCACTCTGGCGCAGTCACCATCGTCCGCGGCGCTGTTATGCACACACCATTGTGCCACTTTGTGGTCCTTCTCTTTTGCCGCATGCCCGCCCGCCGGCCTTGCCGTTGCAATGTGTTTGGCGCTGTCCCGGCCCATCCCTAGCTTGGCCCCGGTCTCTTTGAGGGTCGGCGGGCTGCTGCGCTGATGTGGTGGGTGCAGTTTCTCGATGGAGCGTGTGCGTGTGCGTGCGCGACGAGCTGCACCTGGCCGCAGCATCATCACGTACCACCACGGCGGAACCTGCCCCTTCATCAGGTGGGCCTTGCCGGCACCGGCATGAGCCCCTCTCATGTGCTTGGGGAGCTCGCTATGTGCACTGCCAGCGCCCGCGCAGGGAGGCAATCCGCTTAAGAGCTCGTCTGCCGGCGCCCGCGCTTCAGCCCCACCCCCCCGCGCGCAACTGGCACTGTTCACACGCGGCATGAAACTTGGAGCCCTGGCAGCCGCACATTTGCAGCAAAGCTGACGGTAGTGGTGTGGTTCCCGTCCCGGATCGATGTGGGGGGGACGATGGCGCATTTCCTAGTCTGAAGCACTGCGAGGTGCGCCCGCCGCTCTCACAGCTGCCATGCATGCTCGTTTATGCGCGTGCGTCGCGTGTCACAGCTGCCATGCTCTGTAAGTGACCTCCTGTTGTAGACGCCGTGCATCGCGTGTAGCTCCTAGCTTCGTGTGTAGCGGCGTGCGTCGCGCTTCATGCCGCTGCAGCGGGCTACCACCGGCTGGCCTTGCCGCGCGGCGCTGCTCTAGGAACAGTGAGGGATCCTTGAGGAGGCGCTGGATTGGCCGGCAGATCTCTGGGGGCAGCAACTTACGGCTGCCAAACATCAACCCTCCAGGACGCCTGCTGCTGACCAACACGTGCATCAACTCCACTGCGGTCCGCGCCCTTCGATGCACAGACCCCGAGATTCTGTCGGAGCGCTTCTATTTGTTGGGGGCGAGATCGTGAGTGATGACTGGGTTGAATGATGACCAATGGCGAGCTTGAATGCTGACCAATGGTGATCTCGAGTGATGACCAATGGCGAGCTTGAATGCTGACCAATGGTGAGCTTGAGTGATGGCCAATGGCGAGCTTGAATGATGACCAATGGCGAGCTTAAGTTATGACCAATGGCGGGCTTGAATGAACAATGACCAGCGCGGGGGCGTTAAGTGAAGCGGCACAGTGTATTCCAAGTGACCTAGAGGCCGATGTTTCGAGATGATCTCTGCTGCGGGGCTCTTGTGTGTGTGGGGGGAGGCTGCTGCATCAGGCACGTGACTATGCCATACACATAGGTGTGCCGTCTGCCTCTCGTTGCTTCTCGTGCTCCCGACATCCAACGGGCGCAGCGCAGTTCTACCCGTATCTGACGGAGCACAGTGCGCTCACCATTGTACTGTGAACGAGCAGTTGGTGACTTTGAGCCTGGGCGCGATGCGGTACACGCGTGGCTTTCGGTGGCCATGCTCCAGACGGTGGGGAAGGGTCTTGCAGGTGGGGGCACAGCGGCGATCCGAGGGTGCACGATCACCGGCAACAGAGGAGCCGGGGTGGGCATTGCTCAAGGGTGCGTCTAGGGTGGCCCCCATTGCCGTATCCACCTTCTTGGCCCGAGCTTACCCCTGAAAGACGATATTTTGGCGCGCTGTACAGCAGGCGCCTCGCATGGCTCAGACGCGGCACGCAAAATGGTCACAGGCGGTTTGTTCGGTTTGTGTATGTTACGGCATGAGCGCGCCGCTGGCATATGCCGGCCGTTTTTGGCACATGCGCGCTACCACTGGTAAATTGCACATTCCAAAGTTCTCGATACTATAGCGGGTCAGACTTGGCAGGGAGCTGGGAGTAGTGGATGCGACAGCGGGGGAGATTTGGAAGGAAGCTGGGCATGGTGAATGTTCTGCTCCGGATCAGGGGGAAGGGTGGGTTCCCCTTTCCGAAGGTCTTGGCCGCAGCGATGATGAGGGCGAGGTTTCTACTCGCTCTCCAGAACACCGCCGTATCCCCGCTTCCTCCACCTAAGCCACCGCCCTCCAAATGACGCCCGCAGTACTCAAGCCGGTGTGCCTCAAGAAGCGCTTCCGGCCCTGTGACAGCTGGTTCACGTTTCCCCTCCTCCTTGTTCACTCTGAGGCACACCGGCTTGAGTACTGCGGGCGTCATTTGGAGGGCGGTGGCTTAGGTGGAGGAAGCGGGGTTACGGCGGTGTTCTGGAAAGCGAGTGGAAACCTCGCCCTCATCATCGCTGCGGCCAAGACCTTCGGAAAGGGGAACCCACCCTTCCCCCTGATCCGGAGCAGAACATTCACCATGCCCAGCTGATTATTGACATGATTGAGGTGGAAGCCGCTGGTGTGGATGGGGTGGGGGAAGGCTTGAAGGATGTGAGGGGCATGGAAGAGGTTCGGAGACTCGCGGAGGGGTTGCGGAGAGGGTGGGCGCGCAGAGCCCACGCCTCAATCACGAACAATGACGTTAGCTTCAATGGCCGCGCCGGTATCTTTGTGGCAGGCTCTGGTACCATCCGCGACAACATCATCTGGTATGCCTTCTCCATTGGCTCCATCCGGCGCCAGGATGCCGGTACGTTGGGCAGCTGAGGGGCGGTCAGTCAGTGGCAAGGCGAAGAGCGGACCGCTGGAGGGGGTGCGCGCTGTGCCTGAACTCCTCAGGTGCCGAGTGCTGCGTGAGGCGCACTAGTGAGTTTCACGCAAATTTCGGCAGCCAATTCTTTCGCTAGTCCGACGTCAGAAGATGCCGCATTTTTCGGGGGCACTTCGGTCCACGTTGGATCGTCTGTCGATTTGCTCAATTCGCTCGTGAGAATTGCCTTAAATTCGCTCGTGCGAGGCCAAATTCGAACGAAATGAAAACTCAATTCGGCAGCGACTCAATTCGTTCGGCTGACTGTACAACAAGAATATTCGATTCATACCCAACCAAAATTGGCGCTTGCAGACTTTGCCAGTAACATCGGACTTTTGCGACAAGATGGATATTTTACGTCCACATCGGACTAGCGAAAGAATTGGCTGCCGGATTTTGCGTGAAACTCTCTACTGGGGAATAATGTAAAATAGTGCAGCGTTGCTTCTTTGGTAATACAAGATCTCGAGCAAAAGTGAAATCCTATGCATGGACTGAAGAAGACTTCGGGCCGCGGAGGGGGAGGGAGGTGCTGGGGGTGGAGGAGGGGTTTAATGTGGGTAACAGGGGAAATCGGGGGCACTCAATCGATATCGATGCGGGTCATGTGTGGGGTAGCTGCACGTTCAGCAACAACCACGTGAAGAAACGCGATGTGCTGACAGCGGAGGACCATCTCAGGACCAGCTTCTTGGAGCACATGCACGCCAAGTGATCTACGACCACCTCTCCCGGGCGGCGCCTCTCGCTGACTCTTCCTGCGCAGTCATCCCCGGCAGCGCCTCTCGCTGACTCTTCCTGCGCAGTCACCCCCGGCGGCGCCTCTCGCTGACTCTTCCTGCGCAGTCATCCCCGGCGGCGCCTCTCGCTGACTCTTCCTGCGCAGTCATCTCGATGTCCGTTCAGTGTTGACGCTGCCGAAGCAATGATCTTTAGAGCTGAACCGATTTGCACCAACACTCGGTGCACTGCGTTGCCAGATGGAGTCATGGGCACTCACATCGGAGGGCTGACACGACCGGTCTGGCGGGAACATCGAACAGCATTCAGGAGCTGCCACCAGAGCTGCCGCTCGACCCAAATCAAGGTGAGCTGGTGCCCCAATCAATCCACTCAACGCTCTGCTGTACATGTGTAACATTTGCCATCAAATTGATGCCAACACCGAGCGACATGCGCAACGGCTGTCACAGCGGCTTTGCTGTCAGAACCACCCTCACATTCGTCGCACTCCCCCACTAACGTTCTCACATTCACCGCACTCCCCCACTGCGTGAGGGTGCCAGTGATAGAGAGTGACTAGGGCCTGCGGGAGGGTGCCAGTGATAGAGAGTGGCTAGAGCCTGCGTGAGAGTGCCTGTGATAGAGAGTGGCTAGGGCCTGCGGGAGGGTATATCGGCAGGTGTGGGGAATGTGCTGGAGGAGGCTGCGGTGGCGATGAACGTAGGCGGACTGCTGGAACTGGTACAAGGTGCGGCACTTGCGGCAGCAGCTGCCGGAAATGATGTTGTAGGGGACATACAAGCGCTTCAGCAGCAGCAGCACGGTGCTGATGCGCATGAGGAGGACGAGGAAGATAATGAGGAAGAGGATGAGGACGAGGATGAAAATGAGGAGGTTCGCAGCACCTCCACCAATTCTCTGGCCGATGCGGCCAGTCATGATAACTGAGAACGCTTGAGGCTATGCACCGTCTTGCTTTGCATGCGATGGTTGACAGGGAGGGATCAGGTGGCAAAAGCAAGCCTGAAGGGGGCGCCTTCCTTCTATGACATTTCCAGTGAATATCCCATCGCTGAGATATGCAAGTAGTGCCCTGGAAAGAAATGCGAGGTCGCGTAAACCATTTCGGAAGAACAGAGGCGAAGGTGTACTTGGGCAGGAGGGATGGTGCACATTCAGCAGGCCACCTTTGCGCTCTCCAGCCAGGCAAAAGGGATGGTGCACATTCAGCAGGTCACCTTTGCGCTCTCCAGCCAGGCAAGAGGGATGGTGCACATTCAGCAGGTCACCTTTGCGCTCCCAGCCAGGCGAGAGGGATGGTGCACATTCAGCAGGTCACCTTTGCGCTCTCCAGCCAGGCAAGAGGGATGGTGCACATTCAGCAGGTCACCTTGCGCTCTCCAGCCAGGCAGGAGGGATGGTGCACATTCAGCAGGTCACCTTTGCGCTCCAGCCAGGCAGGAGGGATGGTGCACATTCAGCAGGTCACCTTTGCGCCCCCAGCCAGGCAGGAGGGATGGTGCACATTCAGCAGGTCACCTTGCGCTCCCCAGCCAGGCAGGAGGGATGGTGCACATTCGGCAGGTCACCTTTGCGCTCTTCAGCCAGGCAGGAGGGATGGTGCACATTCAGCAGGTCACCTTTGCGCTCCAGCCAGGCAGGAGGGATGGTGCACATTCAGCAGGTCACCTTGCGCTCTCCAGCCAGGCAGGAGGGATGGTGCACATTCAGCAGGTCACCTTTGCGCTCTTCAGCCAGGCGGGAGGGATGGTGCACATTCAGCAGGCCACCTTTGCGCTCCAGCCAGGCAGGAGGGATGGTGCACATTCAGCAGGTCACCTTTGCGCTCTCCAGCCAGGCAGGAGGGATGGTGCACATTCAGCAGGTCACCTTTGCGCTCTCCAGCCAGGCGGGAGGGATGGTGCACATTCAGCAGGTCACCTTTGCGCTCCCCAGCCAGGCAAGAGGGATGGTGCACATTCAGCAGAGCTTGCGTCCCCTGTTCGTTCTGAATCCGCAGGGATGCATTGATTTCCACTTTGCATTTTAAACGGGGGTGTGGGCACTTGACTGCCAGGAGGATGACGAGGAGCCACAAGGCGCCGGAGACGTGGCCGCAATGGATGAGGAGGCCGCCCCTTTCCTGCACAACGTCTCACACATTGCTCAGATTATAATGGGTGGTGGAGGACCTCCATACCAGTGATGCCTCTCGCTTGTGGCGCAGAGGCTCTCGATTAAGCAGAAGGGGCGGAGATGGACTTGCGTATGAGAATTCGGATATTGAAACAACACAAAGCTCCAGAAGAGGCGAGGTTGAGGAGGCCTACGTCTATCTCCCGTAGGATCGCAATTGAATATGAAGAGCAAGACAAGACGATGCAGAAAGCTTTGCTCTCTGTGAACATAACCGTGGTAGGAATGCCAGTAGGCAAACCAATCGAGTGCAAGTAAGCCAGTAAGGGTTTGGTGCCGCACGGTGTTAAGATACTCCCAGCCTAACCGGAATAACGCCAGGTGTATTCAGGAGATTAATCGCTTTGTTAGATTTTTAAAAATCGAGATGAATTGATGTCGTATAATGCATCCATCGCACTTCTCGGCAAACGTCAAAATAACGAAGCAATGTCTGTATAGCGCCAGCCCGTATGCAAACCGCGGCGAGGCCGTGCATTTAGGCTTTCCTGTCAACCGGATCGACATTTTGGTTTTGGGACCATGACTGCCGCCTGGCGAACCCATGAAAAGTCAAGTGGGTAAAATATCGCATCCCATCACATTGGACGGAATTTGTCAAGAACACACAGGATCTCACTGAGCTTTCACGATAAAAGGTGAACCACATCCGTAAGTGACCACAGTTGTAATCGCTGTGGCAATGACGCCATCGACAAATTCGGCCCTCGCTGGCCACGATGCCATCAATGTCGATGAACGCGTGGCCGAGGACAGCGAGGTGCCAGCGTTAAAAGACGTATATGACGTTGGTGGACGACGAGGCGGAGGGTGATCATGAAAATGCCAGTGCGGAATGAGGAGCAAGATGGTAACGCCGACGACAGTGACGACGGCGGGGACAGTGACGATGGTGGTGGCTACGAGTCCGGTGAGGGTAACGGTATGCATCCCTCGATTTGTGATCATATATGTTTTTGCCATCCCCCCAAACTCCCAAGGCCTTCTCACCCGCAAAATCTAGCCATCCCTGTCTAGACGACGCGTGTGTGCCGCACCCCCAAGCCACTACTCACTGCGACACCAACTGCACGCACAATGGCCGGGTCTCCGCTGCTGGCTCATGTGCTTCCATGAAGTTATTGTGTAACCCATAATCATTTTCGAATGGTTCCCGAATAGGCAGCACATCACGTAGTATGATCCATCCGCGACTCGGATATCCTGGGTTTGTAATAATAAATTCGAATAAATTATTTATAGTGGCCGGCACGCTATATTTTCGATGATGGGTTTGATGTCACTGCATGCTGCTGACCGGAGTATATGTGTTTACGATAAAACTACCGATAAATTCGAGCTTTTGGGCTAACAGCTACGTATATTTTCGTGATTTTGCACCTTTTATCATGACTTTTGGATATGATTGAAATAGAAATTCTCGATTATCTCAGGCCTCTACATATGCATTGTAGCTGATTTCCAAAACCCTGTATTATGTATGTAAAACGCTAGTAGCACCGATGATCCCACTCGAAAGTCGCACGATATGCAAACGCTACGAATGTTCCAATTTATCATTACAACCCCAGGATATCCGAGTCGCGCGGAAGGGATCATACCACGTGGTGTGCGGCAGTTTCGGGCAGTCGCTCGATTGATAGAGGCTTGCAATATCCCACATTACAATATTGCGTACCTTCCGAGTCGTGGAAGGCGGCATACGTGTTATTGTCGAATAAAGTTAATAAGATGGATTTAAGTGTTCGGCGTACGAGTTATCGTTTTACGGGCCTCGATGACTCCAGTAGGATCATAGACTAGTAGATGTAGTATGATGAAAACTTGCTGAACCCGATTATTTTCTTCGATGACGAAGAAATCGAAATCCGGAAGGTTCCGAAACCATCGGTTTCGATGATTTATTTATATTTCGAAAACCGACTCTGGGTTCAGAAACACGATTGATGTGCCGCCTGTTTTACAGTATTGTCCTGTAGGCAGTCCCCATCCCCTCCGTTTTCAATGAAATTGTTTGAACTCGTAGGCATGCTTCAGTCTCCCCCCCTCCGGGCGCGCGCGCCGGAAATGGGCACGGTGCGGTAGTCCTCCCAAATCGTAGAGTTGTTGCTATAATTAGCAGAGTCGTAATAACCACGTGTGGCCACGCTTTCGGTATGCCACCTACGAGAACCCCACCCCCTCCCCTTTCACACTAAGCACACACGCACACTCGCACGCACGCACACACGCACACACGCACACACGTATATGATGGTATTTTTAAAGTGATCTAACACACACGCATATCCATCCGTTGGTGAAATCATGTTAGACACGGACATGGCAATAATGTTGTGCGGGTGGTAGTATGGGAGTGCGGCCTCATTCCCACAAACCCTACCAGAGGTCCCGAATAATACAGACAGATTTTAACCCTTAAAACCCCACGTGGAATACCAAAGCAGGAAGGTTTGAAAACAAATATTGGAATGCTGGAATGCTGGCTGAATGTGATGAAGTAGACATCTAAGGGCCTGGGGTAATTGCTTGGCGATGACATCTAATGCATATATGTGTTGATCTCCTGAACGTGAATCCGTTACGAGCCGCGTGCTGCCTTAGAGATGCTTAAAAACTGCGCGTCTGATCATACATTAGCTAATAAATTCTTAAAATGTAACATATGCAACAAGGTAGTGCCGCCGCCATGATGCATAGACTATGCTCTATGGGAAATTAGGTTTGGCATCATATCTACTAGGAACAAGTTAGAAGGCGCCGCGGCAGTCGCCTTGTAGCACCCCAGGCTTATAATGGTTATCTTGCATGTTCAACTTCGAGTCACTTCCAAAAGATGAACTACCCGATTGATCGCGAGGGAAGACTTACATTCCGCCAACACTACAGCTACGACTGTGTCCGAAAAGGAAGCTACACTGAAGACTTGACGAGATCCAAAAATATATCTCGCAATAGACATGGGTGCTGCAGCAGCTGCGGCCATGATATAGGCAAAGATGGCGGGCTTACGGTACCGATTTATAATGGCGCAGCAGTGGCACCAATGGCGCAGCAGTGGTGATATATTACAAATCCGGTAAATTTGTGGACGGTGGGCTTGATTCCCGCCTTTCGTCCAATTCATGCACTAAACAAACTGATTCTCAAATAAAAGACGATGCCAAAATTGACTGGCATCATCTATTGACAGGAACTACAACTATGCAGAGCATCGTACCTAGCCCCGGGCGGAGAGGACTAGCGGGGCTCGGTACTAACACGCGCAGGGATCGAGATAAACCCCTCAGCATCTCAGGGGTTGAGATGAGGGGTTCTCAACCCCTGAACCCCTCATTCAGGGGTTGAATGAGGGGTTCAACCCCTCATCAACGGGGGGTTGATGAGGGGTTCAACCTCATCATCCCCAAGATCCCATAAGGGATATGTTCACATATGCGTGCACATTCAGTTCAGTATGTTTCTAGCTGGTACGTGGAATGTCGACAACACACGGATAGGGATTACAGATACTAGTACGGTCAAACACTACACATCATAAGCATTTCATGGATGAATGTACACAATACTTGCATGTACGGCTTGCCGGAGATGTTTAAAGAATGTTTGAAGGGAAGGAATAAGAATAGGAATGTTTTTGTCTAAAATTGTTTTTCTTCTAAGGGTCCAAAAGACGTCTGAATAATCATTGACCTCTTAGTGTGGAGATTCTCTTCACTGCATTACTAGACTTGCTATACAACGCATTGATAACTGGGCGGAATGCAGGCACAATCATAGAGATACCATAGAAGCCAACTGCTGTTTGGACCAATAAAATCACAATACCAACTGCACCCTGCGCTCCATCTCCATCCAACATATAGCACGCGATTATGCCAAGTTGGGTCAAAAATTGGGAGACGAGAATCGATAGCTGAAGGTCATCCATAGGTTGGAGCAAAAATGGGTCGTGGTGCTTGTGCAGTAAGAGGGCAACCACCGACACAGTGATTGCATAAATGATCCCCGCTTCCTCTGAGTCGGTCACCATCTGGACCAGAAGCACGCCTCCCGTCTGGCAAATCTCCCAGTCCCGGCAACAGCAATCAGTCCAAACCCATCTGTAAGACATTCACCAGCATGTGAGGTGCACCATGCGCAACAACTTGTGCTGTGCAGCGCGTGTCTGGGGCGCAGGCTACTGACCTGTGCAACGCGGCGCACGATTTCCCAGCTCTGCCAATAAAACAGGTTATCTTCAAACGGTCCAAAAAATTGTAAGAAAATGGCGGACATCTCAGGTCCATCCAAGCGCGTCTCCGGCACCAGCACCCCTTCCTTTCCGTGCACCACTGCCACCTTGCTGAACAGTGCCATGCGCACGCGATCACCCTCCACAAGCGCCACCACCTCCCTCGCCTTCTCCCATGGGAGCGCCAGCAGCTCCGCCCCCGACTCCGGTTGCCCAGCATTCTCCTCGGAATTGCCATTGGCGCAGGGATCCTCCTCCGTGAAGCTCCCCTCAAGAGCGTACATCTCGATGGTGCCGACGTCCCTGTCCTCCTCCGCTGCCGCCTCCACGACGCCGCCAGCTCCAGGCGATTGCTGATCCTGTGCCCCCTTCGACATGTCATCCCAGTTCGCAGTTTCGGTGTTCGGTTCGGTATCCCAGTTCCCAGTTTTGTCGGGCGCCGTCGGGCTTTCGCTGGTCTGCTGGTCGATCAAGAACCTCAGTGAGCGCTTTGGCTTAGCATCCAGCAGGTCGCGCAGCAGGTACGCCGCCCGGCACGTGGCCGGCAGCCACTCGCGTGCGGTCACCTTGTCGGCGTGTAATCGGACACTTTTGAGCGATAAGCGGATCTTGCGGTAGCGACGCATGCTCCGCATCGCGCAGAAGAGCCCGAGGGGGAAGCCGATCACAAAGCACAAAATCACCAAGATACCCACCCCGACTGTCGCCCACCACTGGGTCGTGCGGCACTCAACGGCACTGTATGACCACAGCCACCACTGCGCGCTGTCCTTCTCGTTGTAGTACTCCTTGCACTGGAAGATCTGGAACAAGGTGGTGGATATCCCTGGATCCAAGAACACCGCCAGGGGTTTCTGACTGCCACAGACAAGTGCTTCCAGCACAGCTTCTTCAGCACAATCTCCATACCTGTGAGGGAACGTGTGGGAACGCGCTGCCATGGGAATACAGACAGTGCAGTTCGATAGGAGCCCCCTCACGAGAAGCCAGTGCCGCATTGCTCACCTCCCTCCCTCCCTCTCGCCCTCTCCTGCTCACTCGCATGCCCGGGGAAACCGCGCCGACACATGACGGGTGATCATGCAGCACGCACTGCCGCATGCGCACCACTCTCTCCCAGGCGCGGTTGGTCGTTCCGCATCTCTCAATGTCTCAGTGGTCCCATGAAACTCGCATTTCTCTCGTCTCCAGACCTATCAGGATGGGAGGGGAGAGCTTGGGAAGCTACGGATTCCCAGTTCCCTCATGAACAACGAGGGCTTCGAGGACCGCCACACACGCGGGTGGGAGAACAGCTGGCGCTGAAAGCATCGAGCAGCCCCGGGTGCCACCTGGATGGATGAACATCATGAGGAACATGAACATGGCGCCGCATGACGTGGCGCAACGCCGCTTCAGCTCCAGGCGATCTAGCACGGTCTTCACCGCCCCGCGTCCCTCCCGGTGGACCAGGTAGAAGTAAAGCAGCAGGAACAGCCCGGCAGTAACGAAGGGCTGCGCGCACGTCCAGTAAAAGTTGAGGTAGTACTGGTTGCCTCCGCCGGTGCCGGAGGGGAGGAAGTGGTAGGACAGGCAGTCGAAATTGAGCACGACACGGAAGTCCACGTTGAAGACCCCGAACACAGCTGTGAGCCGATCCAGGAAGGGAGGGAACGAGTCCGAGTCGTAGATCCCCTTCAGCTGGCCAAACACCTGCATTCCCCATCCTAGATCCCCTTCAGCTGGCCAAACACCTGCATTCTCCCATCCTAGATCCCCTTCAGCTGGCCAAACACCTGCATTCCCCATCCTAGATCCCCTTCGGCTGGCCAAACACCTGCATTCCCATCGTAGATCCCCTTCAGCTGGCCAAACACCTGCATTCCCCATCCTAGATCCCCTTCAGCTGGCCAAACACCTGCATTCCCCATCGTAGATCCCTTCAGCTGGCCAAACGCCTGCATTCCCCATCGTAGATCCCCTTCAGCTGGCCAAACGCCTGCATTCCCCATCGTAGATCCCCTTCAGCTGGCCAAACACCTGCATTCCCCAGCGGCGTAGGCGGACAACCGGAAAGCCCTCGCCGAGCACTCACATGGTGAAGTGTGTGGCGAGCATGCGGCTTGCCCCGACGCTGAGGCTTACAGACAGGCAGGGAGCGGAGAGGACGTTGGAGAGGCAGCGAGCATCTTCCTACCGCATCCTCCAGGAGTCAAGCTGTGCTGGCATATAACCTAGATGCCTGGAACTCTGGGAGGCACGAAATGGCCGATCGAAGAAGGGCGAGGCCCAGAACACCAACAGGGCACCACAGCAACAACTGATTCAACCGAAGCGATGATCAATCGAATCGGGGTGGGTGGGCTGCGGCTATAGAAAAGTAGCGGAGCAGCCCCAATGCTATTTGGTTTGACTGAAATAGTATATCGCGTCGATTGGAGCATTTCCGCGGTGGCCGTGGCGAGTTTCATGGGGGGGGAGAGGGGGTTGTTTGGAGACAGACAATCGAGGGCGGCTTCAACATGCTGCCCCAGTTTGAGGGTGTGGCGTGGGCGGGGGGGCGAGGGGGTGGTGAGGACTTGCTCTCGGGTCCAACCTGCATGTGTCCGATGAGAAGGTTGATGGCGGTCCGAGCCTTGACGATGAGCAGAGCATTCTTGGCAGACGATTGCATCACCTCGGAGGCCTTAGGCGCGTTCGCCCGCCAGAAGAGTGCCCAATATATGACCCCAAGGACCACCACCAGCACTGATATGCACACCACCGCCTGTGCTGCCGTGGCGGCTCGCGACAGGCATTGCTCACACACCTCCGGTGACCCTGGGTTGTAGTAGCGGCCCTCCGCGCACATTGCGCGTGCAGCACCCCCACAAAACAGCCCTGCCGCACCTGCTCCGTCCCCTCCCCCACTCGCACCCACCCCAAACCTCACGGGCGAGACACTAGCCAGACAGATCCGCCACCACCGCCATGCCCCCTAAGTGCATCCATTAGATGGCGGAGCCTCGCATCCGTTAGATGGTGGAGCCTCGCATCCGTTCGTTAGATGGCAGAGTCTCGCATCCGTTAGATGGCAGAGCCTCGCATCCGTTAGATGGCGAAGCCTCGCATCCGTTAGATGGTGGAGCCTCGCATGCGTGCTAGATGGCGGAGCCTCGCATCCGTTAGATGGCGGAGCCTCGATCCGGTAGATGGCGGAGTCTCGCATCCGTTGAGATGGCGGAGTCTCGTATCTGTTGATACGAGCCTGATCCTGATGGCGGAGTCGCATCCGTTAGATGGCGGAGTCTCGCATCCGTTAGATGGCGGAGTCTCTAATAATGAGTGTGCTGCCGCGGAGGGCAGGGGCAGCTCCGCAGGCTTTGGTGGGGCTTCCTGAACGTGTACAGACTACAGAGTGCCGCAGGCTATTCGGCGGGGCATCGCATCTGCAGGGGATCCCGGACTGGCTGCGGCGCATATGCCCACAGTTCAGAGGCGAGGAGGGCAGGGTCCAACTGCAAGGGGGGTGGGGGGGCTTGACGAGCAGCTGAGCCCACAGGGAGCCCTTTGTCGTTTGAGGGGTCGTCCTACAGGAAAAATGTGGGTGTAGAGACGCTCGCGGGGCGGGAGCAAGGGACACGCAAGCGGGGCGCGTCTCACTTGTCGAGAGCGCAGAGCTGCAGGTTGGCCACGTCGGCAGCGCCTGCGCCTTCGCGTTGCCCGTCATACTCGCAGGCCTCGCTGACTGGGCACTGGTACACCCGCTTCAAGAGGCAGGCCGCCCCTCCCGGCCCAGCACCGCACCGCGCCGCGCTCGGGGCTATCCAAGTGCTGCTCCGGAGAGCGTAGCTTGCGCGCCCGGGACACCACACGTCGGCGGACGTGCTGTTCCTGTCGCTCCCCTCGCCGCAGTCCTGACACGCGGACACGTTGTCGAAGCTCAGGGACCCTGCGGGGCAGCCCACGCACTCCTGCCCGTCCAGCTGCTCCCCGGCCTTGCAGTAGGCCAGCGGCACCGTGGTGCTCGCCGTTCCAAGTGTGCTGTCGGAGGTGAAGAAGGCCATGTCACACTCCGTGCCCGGGTTCGCCATCAGCTGCACGTTGCTGAAGAAGGCGCGCCCGGCCTGCGCCAGCATGGCTCCGCCACGTCAGCAAAGCGGCGCCGGCACGGGTGTCGCTCACCCGTGTCACTATGGGCCGCAGCGCTGTTGGGAGCTGGCATCACCGATGCCAGAACTCTCCTCGTCATCAGATGAATGCACATGATAAAGCACAGCGCAGTGGAAGGATGCTAGGATGACAGGCTGCCTTGAAAACTCTAAGCGCCGCGATCTGTGCTATTGAATGACCGGCGGCGCTCCGACGGAATGGAGCACCGCTCCGCACTGCTGGAGGTATCCTAGGTCATCTCACTTCGGGGAAACCGTCGTACGGTACTTTGAGAGTGCCCTAATAATAGACAAGAGTTAAATCGAGAAATGCAGCTCTTTACAATATGATGCGATCTCATTTCCATAAAAATTTGCAAGTACTATGAAATTAAATGGATAGTATACACGGCACGCAGCTCGGAGCATCACACTCCACGGCCAACAGCTCCGGGCACAGCCGTACTTGAGCAAGCACGCGGGTGATCCCGCTTAGGTTACAGGCAGTGCTCTCAGCAAACACCCCGGTGGAGTCATCCGTCATCACTGTCTGATTGTACATGTCCACAAGCCTGACCTCCAGCTCGAACCTCTTTCCGCTCTCCTCGTAACGGCCGTGCCGTGCCGGCGCCAGCAGCCCACGAACGCCCGTTGCGTAGCTGTCAATCCCCGGACGCCCCGGGACAGTCAGCAATGCGGGCGGGGCCGGTCACGTGTACCACAATAACTAACACTGGATGTTCAAGAGATACAAGTGGCGATGGCAATCCCAGAGGACCACTCGCAGCGCCACTGCAGAGGGGGCGGCTGCCGGGGCCGCTAGCTGCGTCATGTTGAAAAATGTATGTGATGATGGCTCACCTTCCCCGAAAGAATCAGTGTGAGGCAGGCGCCTCTCGCAGATGCCACTTGCCACGCTGGCGCCCGCAGAGGGGATCATTGCTGCCGTGACTGGTAACAATTGCCAGGGGGAGTGGATTCGGGTCCACTGACTGTCCCCTGTGTCTACAGCGATGCTGATTGGACCGAGCCGGCCTCAATCTGCTGCTTCCTCGCAATATTGCGCCATTTGGGGGCGTGCTCACGGCAAGGCCTGCCTGTGCCTTCTACGTGCATCCTCAAAACTCAAAGCACTCTGAGATCCTCCCTCCACGGTATGTCGGCTCAGGGAAGTGGCGGCAGGATCGCACCCGCTTGTGGTGCTATACCCGGCCGTGCTCCCGGGACCCTCCACGCACCCTGCGCACTGGGGAGCCTGCGCAGCCTCACCCACCGCGCCCACCACGGGCGTCCAGAACATCATCCTCCCGCCGCCTGCCGCGCTGTTCTCCCGGTGCACCAGTACCTCCAGCGCCGGCTTCGGGGCGGCCGCGGCGTCCTCCAGCCGGCCCACTTCGAACACCGCCCCGTTGGTGCCGGCGGTGTGCCCCTCGAAGGTGCAGTTGTGCATCCGGCTCCTGTCCTCCTCCCCGTGGTCTCCGGTGAGCCGCATGGTGATGGCGGCGCCGCTGCCGGCTGTGTTCCCCTGGAACAAGCTTCCGCTGACGTCGATCACCCCCTGCGAGTACACGGCACCGCCGCTGCCGGCGTGCGCGGTGTTGTTCACGAAGGCCACCCCGCTGAGGTTCGCCTTGCAGCCGTCGAGCACCGCTAGCGCGCCACCCTGCCCGTGCGCCACGGCGTTGCCACCGAACAGCACCTCCGCGCCGACATGTGCATGCACCAGGAACTCGCTCCCGCTGCTGAGCAGTGCCGCCCCGCCCGCGCCCGCAGCCACTGCGACGCCCAGCCAACCCTCCAGTGAGAAGATGGCGAGACCGCACGCGAGCCCTGCGATATTTAACGGCAGAATAAAGACTTTCGATTGACATCATGAATCCAGGAGTGCGGTCATGGGGCGAGGTGGGGGGTCTGGGGGCGGTGGCACGAGGCCTCTCGCACCGTTGTGCTGCAGCACCAGCCGCCCGCCAGCAGGGAAGGGGTTCGAGCTGACGGGCACCTCAGGTCCGTCCGCCTCGAGGTGGCCGAGGTTGCAGCCATAGAGGAAGAGCCCGCCCCCCTGCTTGGCCTCGTTGTGGGACACCACCACCGCCGCGCGGCCCTCCAGGGTGGCGCGCCCGAGCACGCACTCCATCGCACCCCCCCATCCAGCTGCCACGTTGCTGCTGAGCTGGGCGGCCATTAGGTACACCTCGGAGCTCACAGCGCTGATAGCGCCGCCCGAGCCTTCACATCTGTTTCTCAATATGTTCACATCAGACAGCTTGAGCGTCACGTCCGACTTTGCATAGACTGCCTGCGCGGCGACCGTCGCCCCAGCTCCGCGCCCATGTCACGTCAGCACCTCCGCATTGCGCGGCAGCGACACGCTCCTGCGACGCTTCTTCCACATCCATTGCAGATCCCGCAACTGCAGGACACGCTCTCTGGTGCGCTCTTTGCCAAGCGCTCACTGGCAGCGCCGCACGCGGCGGAGGTGCACTCCCAAGTGTGCTCCCTGCGGCGCGTCGGTCTCCACGTGGTTGGCGCCACGTCGCCTGTGGCATGCTGCTATTATTTTCTGAAGGGGGCCGTGGGATCAGCCGGAAATCGACGCCTTAGGGGAGCCGTAGCGCGCAGCAGATGACGCGGAATGCAGCTGGATGAACGCTGCTGTGACGGCTCCGCCGAGTATAAGGCTGCATCCTGGCAAGTGGCTGTGCATGCAGGTGCCTGGAGGCCCGAGCATGGGGCTGCATCCTGGCAAGTGGCTGTGCATGCAGGTGCCTGGAAGCCCGAGTGTTTTTTCACCCACATCGCAAACTAAGATTGAAAATCGACTCGATTTGCCAAGCACGGGCGTACCCAAGCAATCCGATTGGAAGCGCACACTTCCCCCGGAAGGGGACTATAGGAGTACTGAAGGGTGGCCGAAATCTTGCACGTTTTCTTTCACACTACTTTATTTCTGCCGGGGGGAGGGCGAGCCTGCGTCTCTTTGCCCCTCCTTTCCCCCCCTCCTGTGCGCCCTACCGCGCCTCGCAAGGCTGAAGTTGATACCTTCCAAGACGCAAAACCTTAGCACGGTCGAGGACGAATCAACCGTGTCCTATACCATGGTCGACCTCGACACTTTCCCATGCAAAGTAAAAAAATCAACGACTCAAAAATGAAAGAGATCTTCAGTTCCATTGGGTAGACATCACCAAAACAAGCAGCTTGGGCATGTGCACAGCCTCCCTGGACTCCCACGAAGGATCGAGGGCAGACGACGGGTTTTATCATTTCTATTAATGTAATTCATCATTCGATGCCTCAACTCTGGTTCATATCGAAGCGCCCCATCGGTCCCGCAAACACTCCCTAAATTACAATGTGTGCCATCATCAAATACATCACTCAACCCCCTCCCGTCCTCACTTCGTCCATGCATGTGCTAAATATGTGGACACTGCGCCATCCGCATGCGTCAAATACAGCGGCACCGCCTTGGCAACCCCCCTTGGTTGGGCTGGGACGCGACAGCAGTGGGCGGCGCACCCCCCCTCGGCTGGGCGCTCTGTTGCCGTCCAGAACCACGGTGCTCAAGTCCAGGTTCGAGTTCAACACAGCAATGCCTCCGCCACTTCCTGAGCCACTTTCAATGGACAGCAGATACGCATGGGAGTCGCCAACCAGCGGGCTGCCTTCCACCACTCGGTTGTTGAACAACACTGTTCGCGAAATCTTGGTCACGGTGCGGTATAGGTGCATCCCCTGACACGGCATCAGAACAATGCAGCATCAGCTTAGGAAACTTCCCGGTTGCAGCACATCGCTGCGTCTTGAACACTGGCGAGGCCACGTGGCACTGTGGAATGTGTATAGAGTCAAGAATCGGTACAGCCTTGAGCATGGATCGCGCCGCGGCACATCTTATATCCACAGTACATCTGAGCACCACAGGAACGGACAAAAACACCTGTCATGGGTTGGACTGTGCCGGGTGAGAAGCGGGGAGACTCGGAGCCGGAGGCGGATGGTGGGCTGCACGCGTCCATGCGACTATCCGATATGCAGCCCACCCGGGGGGAGGCTTCCAAAGCCTGCAGGCTGAAACGTTCCCGAAACACGAAACCCATGCGAACACACGTAGGCACAGTCTCAGCGGAAGAAATGCTGGGCTCAGCGGCGACCGGCAACAGCAGAGCAGCACAGCGTGGTAGACATACCCCGCCAAGGACAGCGGCCACGTTGTCGCGCAGCTCGACTTCCTCAAGAATGAGTTGCGTGGGGCCGGTGGATCCTTCGCGCGCATGGATGGCTCCGCCCGAGTCCTCGGCCCAGTTCCCGCTGAAGCGGCTCTGGGAGATGTGCACCGAAGATTCCTCGATATAGATCCCGCCTCCCTTTCCCCCGAATGTATCCAGCACATTCATTTGGGCGTACACCACATTGCCTGTGAAGTTGCACAGGACCACCTCCACAGCCGCGCAGTTCATGACGCCTACCGCCCCGCCTTTCATGTTCCCCGCGTTTGCCTCCAGCTTCAGCCCCTGCAGCCGCACCATGCCAAGGGCCTCCTGAAAGGTGAACACCGGGGCGTGGATGTCAGTGGCGCTGGCGTTACAGCGGCGCACGGTCAGGCCCTCCACGGACACCGCAGCGTCCCACGCCTCCCCCGAGATGAACCGCATGAACCACATGCCCTCGCAGTCCACAGTGGTGTGCGCCGCGCCCTGCGTGGACGCCACCGTGAGCCGCGCCACGGGAAGCGCCATCGCCTCGATCGATTCGGACTGTGATCCAAACAGCAGGTGCCGGTTGTTCGGCCCGACGTACAGCCCAGGCAGCAGCCAGAGCAGTCTCGGTTCCTCCACATCGGTGCCAGCAAGCGCGCCATGCAGGCTTGTGAAGGGCTCCGTAGGGCTCCCGTCACCTGCTCCCGTCGCCGTCCCCCTCCCACCGTACGGCGCAACTCACATGCCACGTGCTTGATGGCATGGACCTTCTCACACAGCCCGCACACCACGCACCCGAGGCAACGTTGGTTCGCGGCCCTGGGTAGGGCCCCACGAAGCCGTACGGGCATTCAGGAAAAGGATGAGAAGCCCTTGGCACCAAGTGAAGGGGGTGCAGGTGGCGGGTGCATGGGGAAGAGAGCGACCCCAAAGTGAGCTATGCGTGGCGCACCCCCAAAAGTGAGCTATGCGTGGCGCACCCCCAAAGTTTGTGGTTGATGACAGCTCTTGCACATCAGGGTTTGGGGTTGATGATAACTCTTGCACGTCAGGGTTTGGAGTTGACGACACCTCTTGCACGTCAGGGTTTGGGGTTGACGACACCTCTTGCACGTCAGGGATTGGGGTCGATGACAGCTCTTGCATGTTAGAGTATTCCAGGTGCAGGTGCCTTTTCGGCTTTCAGAAAGGGGCTGTCGAGGCACATCCTCGCCAGGAGATACTGAGCGAGGTAACGTCACTTATGTTGGTTAATTGACATAACTTATGTGCCTAAACACCCAAGTTATGGCGCGTTTTGGCATCCCGCGGTCCGCTTGGCGCCCCAAGCACCGCGGGATGGCCATTAGCGGATCTGTGGCGCGTGAAGGGGGAGGGGGGGTAGCAGTCACGTGGCGGGTCTGACCTGGTGTCGTGGATGCATTCGATGGGGCGGGGCGGACATAGTATTCCACGAATGGCACCTCCTGTTCCTCGCAGTGCTCGCCGATGTATCCGGCACGGCACGAACACGCGGGCCTCACGAGACCTTGAATCATGCACACCCCGTGGCCATGGCACGTCTGGCTCACGGGCGGGCCTTCGACGTGCGTGCCGTTAACAACAGAGTAAAGATACCCCGGCACGTGGCCGGAGTCGAAGAAGCCCTGCATCGAACCAGCGCCCATCGCGAGGCGGAACTCGATTCCCTGCCAGGCGACCGTGTGCTGCACGTGGAGTAACATCACACCCGCTTCCGAGGATGGCCGAGCCTCCCAGTAGGCTATCTCGAAGGCATTGCCGAAGGCGCTGATTGCCGCATTACATCCATGAAAGCCGAGGTCCGTACGACTGGTGACGTCCAATTGGGAGTAGATGGTGGAGTACATGGACACACCGGTGGTGTCTGCGTCTGCTGTCAAGGCGGCCTCTGCTGCTGCTCCATCACCCGTCCCTCCCCCCACGCCGCCTGACCGCTTCTCCCTTGGCAGCCATGCGCAAAAGGGCCTCCGGGAGCCCCCAGCCAACGAGACGACTCCAGCCTGACAGCACGCCTGACATCACACCTGCTGAGCTCGATTGCATCTGCGCGCGCCGATGTTCCCGCGACTCAGGCTTTGGCTCACAACCATCCGCAGTCACGGCAATCTGTTGAAAGTGGATTGCAGTGAAAGTCTGGCGACTTAGGATGAGAATCCGCGACTCCCACTTTCGTCCAGACGGAGTGCCACATGCCGACTCGAGACACTGCTCAGTGGTAAAAACGGCCACGAGCCGACGCGGCCATTCAAGCTCTATTCCGTTTGCTTTCAGCAAACAGCAACTTGACAGAAACCGTACAGTACTCGGTGAGGTGCGCCAACGACCGCTTAGAAGTGGACCCCTGATGTTCAGTAGAGAAGGTCGAGATGACTATCAAGGGAGAACAGTCCGTGGATAAGATGATCGGGACCTCCATGCCCAATCTTCCACCTCTCCTGACACCACAGATTCGAGTCTGCAAATCCCGGTGTCGCCCTCTTTTGCTGGGACTGCACAGGAGCGGATACTTGAGAACATGTTAAAGCTTCAGCAGCAGCAGCAACAGCAACTACGAGCGCTGGGTGGGAGGGTCTCATCGTACGGGAGCGGATGAGAACGGGGAAGCAAGCGTGGCGTGGGCCCCCGTGCGGGGGTGCAGCAGTGGAGCGCCCGGGGAATGAAGATGCTGTTTGCAAGTTTGTCACGGTGATAACTGAGTGCCCGCGAGCAGCCGACAATCTGAGAGCATTGAGGCAGGCAAGAGGCAATTAAGGCAGAGGCAGGCAAACATGGAGCATACAACAGACAGCAGACGCTCGGACCATCGACGCATGCGTCTGTTGCCGTGCGTGGACGACTTGTTGGTGCTGCTGCGGGCTTGCGAGCAGGCGTATTAGTTGCAATGTGGCAAAGGGGCAATGACCCGTCTAGAGGAGCTGCTATGCAATGCAGCGCAAAATTAGAGGTGGCTGCTGGTGCGGAAGCAGGGGGCATTCACCGGGCTGCGTCACTGGGCGCCTGGCCTTGCCGGTGGCGAGGTTCTAACTACGGGAGCCATATCGTGCGCTGGCGAGCGAGCCGCGGTCGGCAGAAGTGTTGAGAGCAGCTCGGGACGACGTGGAGTGGTGGGCCAAGCTGCCAGTGATGAGCCGGTGAGCTGGATGCAAGATCTAGAGATGCCCCACGTGGGCGAAGATCCGCACTGACTTCTCGTTGAGGCGGCTTGTGAACTCTACAACACCCGGCGAGAGGTTTCTGGCCAGACGAGATGTGGAGACTGTACGGCACCCCTCGAGCTGGAGGCAGTCTAAAAGACGGTCGTGGCATATCCGCATGAGCTCGAGGGCAGGAGCATACGCCTGTTCTACGCGAATCAGGCGGCGGCCATGCTGCCGCACTTCACATCGAGGAGTCCGGAGATGGTGCGGAGGGAGGGGCGCCTCTGGTGCCTGCGGGACCTGCACGATGTGGAGTTGTGGGCCAGGTGCATTCCCAGCAAGGCAAACGTGACGGTGGGGGTGATGGCGAGGAGCGAGGGCCAGGGAAGACAGGCGGCTGAATAATCAACATGGGTTCAAGCAGACGAAAGAGCAGTGTCTACATAAGGCCAATCGCTTCTCTTCGGAGATCTCAGCACCGCTGCCAAGAAGCTACGCATTGCGGACGGCTCCCTGTTGTGAGCGCGAAGGTGGAGCGAGAAGGTGGACCCACTGACATGCGACTGGCAGGCACAGAGCAACCAGGGGGAGTATACTAGATATTTACGGAACAACTGGATCAATTCCCCAAGGGCGCTGTTGGCTGAGGTGGCGCCGAAGCTGCGAAAATAGGGTACCGCGGCGACAGTGCAAGCCTTTTACTTTCCAAGTCAGTCCTGGTTCAGGGAGCTGCAGTCTCTTGTGGAGGAGGTGGGCGTCCTCGCTCAGAGGAGGGATCTGCTTACTCCGAGCTGGCTCACCGGCTCGGAGCTGTTCGGAACCTCCAAGTGGGACGCGGTCATGCACAGAGCTCCGTCGACCCGGGGAGCTGTTAGTCAGCGGAGGAGCTCCGTCGTCCCGGGGAGCTGTTAGTCAGCGGAGGAGCTCCGTCGTCCCGGGGAGCTGTTAGTCGGCGGAAAAGCTCCGTCGTCCC
>LGRX02034363.1:0-40981 GCA_001247695.2 Cymbomonas tetramitiformis | reverse complement strand
TTGCATGGGGTGCGGTGCCTGGTGGATGCATGACCGTTGATGTGGCTCCCCTGCGCATGGGGTGGGCTGCCTGGTGGATGCGTGACCGCTAATGTGGCGCGTTCCGGATTGCTTCTCATACCTTAAACTTGCACTTGCAGTGTAGCTGCCAACGCTGACCGCGCGCACCGCGTCTGTCCTGGGCACGTGACGCAGGGAGCAGCTGGACCTGATGCACCGAGCTACGGAGCAGGCCCGGGCGCAGCTTCTGCAGATGGAGCTGCCGGATTTGATCCACGCCCTGGACGGTGCGAGGCTCGAAGTGGCCTGAGGGACCCCCCCATGTGGGATTTTTGGCTT
Organism: Cymbomonas tetramitiformis; assembly: GCA_001247695.2. Taxonomy (NCBI): domain Eukaryota; kingdom Viridiplantae; phylum Chlorophyta; class Pyramimonadophyceae; order Pyramimonadales; family Pyramimonadaceae; genus Cymbomonas; species Cymbomonas tetramitiformis. The sequence continues at coordinate 40,642 of LGRX02034363.1, read as the reverse complement.
GTTCTGGATCCGCATTGCCCTTAAGTGCGGCAGAGAGGGAGGAAGAGGGCAGGGCACCCCGCACTATAGCAAGGAGGCACAAGGAAGACAGCTTCCCTCCCCTAAGCACATTGGAGAGGTGGACCCTCTCCAACTTAGCTTGGAAAGAGGGCCGATCGGGGCAGCCCCCACTGAGATCTCCAGCGCTGCAAACAGGGGGGCGGCGGGTGGCCCTCGCCCAGCTTGCCATCAGCAGCAGTTCGTCCTCGCATGGGGCGCCGTGCTTGCAGAGCTTCAATATTGTACGCGCATATCACACGCACACTGGGGACAGCCATTAGATCAATCCCCAGCCGTCAGATGCGTTTCTCTTTTGCTCGAATCCTCATTTGCCAAAGGCAGGCACTGCAATACATTTCATTAAATGATTTTGTAAAGTGTTTGAAAATGCATTTTGTGCTTTTCAAATGCTTTCTAAATTCAAGTTTGATGAGATGTCCAGACTGTCTGTGCAAGTCACCAAAAGGAAAGAGTCCTCTGGGTCGGGAGCGGTGGGAAGAGCAAAAGGAACAGAGCTGAACAGGCGTGTCGCTTCGTGGCTACTTGTACATCCTATTTGTGTCACGGAGCTACATGTGTCATTCGGCTCTACTGCAGCAGGAGTCACGGATTCTGAAAGTCTGAAACCACAAGAATTCTGTTGCACTCCAATTTGAACATTTCTCTTTTGCTCGAATCCTCATTTGCCATGAAACCAAAGATGAAACTGTGAGGCACACAAAAGAAATCTGATCTCTGTCACTGTGATCATGTTAACCATTCGAAGTAGTCGTTCATGTCTGCGTCCCTCAAAGTTGTCGGGTCGATGTAGTGCTGCACTGCCGAAGAGAACTGTGAACAGCCTCCGAAGAAGCACACTTTCTTCCAAAATTATCGGCACTATAATTTCGGTTATTCGAAGGTAGCAAAGTACACCCCCCTCCCGTCGATGTCGCCTGGGATTTTTTTGTGCATCAGATTTTCTGTGCGACAGATCCCGTAGCGACGAGTGAGCGCGACAGTCGTGTCGCCCGCGACGGTTCGGACGGAGACCCGTCACTGCGTGTCAGTTTGCCCGCATCATATGCCCGAGTCATATGAGACACTTGCTTGATCTGTTTTGGGATTTCAAACTGACACTTTTTCGATCGGCCGCCACGTGGCCCGATCGAGCCTCGGCCAACTGCCGAGAGTTGTGCGACAGTGCTTAAAACAGTTTCACTAGGATTAGTGAAACAGTTTTCTCACTTCGAGCCCACACATGCCACACGCACGGTTTAGCTCCTTTTTTCTGGGCGAATTATTTAAAACAAATAATTCTGCGGCTCGAAGTAGAAAGCTTTTCTGACCTTTGACTTCGTCTTTTTGATGCAGAATCCTCCTAACCCTTTGCCGATTGCCCCGGTCCCCATTTGGGGATCGCCTGCTGTGCGTGCCGCCTTGAACGACTGTAACGGATTTTTCCTGACGGTCCGATCTACGAGATGGTCGCGTGTTACAGCCGTGCATGCACAAGAGGGTCTTTCACAGCATTTCACAGCAACACCCACAGCTCGAGCACACGTCGTGGCACCCTTCTGAGTGTTGTGTGCAGAAAAATGACCTCCTTCCGGGGGTCTGCAATCCAGCTCGCTGAGAGCCAGACCAATCCAGTCATTGGCAACTGAAGCCTTGAAGTTCTTCGGGTCCTCGGGTAGCAGCCAGTAGGCGTCAGATTGAGTCTTCTCAGATCGGCTCCAAGCGGTGTCGGTGACGGTGAAACTCCCAGTGCTCGATCAGCTCCTTCAAAAGAGCGACCCTCTTCCAGGGGATGCACAGGCGTCTCTTCACAAGGTGATGTCGCCGTCCTTTCTCTTTCAGCAGCACCACCGAGAACTCACTGTCGCCACAATGAACGTGCTGTCGTGACAACGAAGTCCCCGTGTCCGGTCTGCCGAAGGTCTCAAAGGCAACAACCACGTAGGCGAAGGCTCGTAGCAGCCGCAGCTCCTCAGGAGATCTCGGAGTCAACTTCAGCGCTGCTTCGTGAACACGTCGTACGTGTGCCGCTGGCAGCCAAGTCCGCTGGGTCCGCTGGGTCGATGACCTCCTCCTGCACCGCCAGCTCCGCCTGGATGGTCGCCATCCCTTTGACAGCTCGGGTCACAGCACGACCCTTCGCTGGTCCAGGAAATCGCAGGTCCTTGTGGTAGTTGTTGATGGCTGACAGGTACGGCTGCAAGGAAGCTGACTTGATGCCCCCGTACTTCAACAGCGAGGCGATGTACAGCAACACAGTCGCCTCCGATGCTGGCAGCCACGGCCGTTGGTGCTGCTCACAAAATAAAATGAAGCGCCGCGCCTTCGGTCCATAGTTGCTCATTCGTGTCCAGCAGTGCTTTTCTCTGCATTGTCACTGCCAGTTCTGTGAACCGGGATTGTCCCAACTCACTCCTCCACCGCTCACAGAGTGAGCGCGTGAGGAAGTCTTGTACAGCACCACCGCGCTTGTTCTCTTCGTAGTCGCATCCGCAGTCGATGTTCTCGCCGTCCGCGTCCGCTGCCTCGTCCGTCAGCTCCGACACGCCCGAGCTATTAATGATTTTGAAGTTCTCCTTGGACAGGTCCAGTGTCTCCTCGTCGCCGTCGTCATACAGCACGTGCGCCTTCCCGTCCTCGTTGAACTCCTTCACCACACCCGGGTAGAAGCAGTCATCGTCCTTCCAGAACACCTCGAATTTAGAGCCCACGGTCACCTCAGTTGCTGTCGTACACGAAGCAGAGCTCCTTCGTACTTCAGCAGCGTAGTAACTCACGGGCGCGCCTCGATGAAGAACATCACAGCGTCCCACTTTGAGGGCCCGAGCAGCTCGGACCCTCCAAGCCTCCTCGGAGTGAATAAGTCCCTGCGCCGTGGCATGATCACCACCTCGGTGGCCAGGACCTCCAACTCCCTGAACCAGGACTGTCCCGGCCAGTACGGAGCCACCACCGTAGCAGCGGCCCCCTCCTCTCGCAGCTTGTGCGCCACCTCGTCCAGCAGCGCCCACGGGGGGTTCACCCAATTGGTCTCCCCCCGCCAGTCGTACGTCAGGGAGTCCACACCTTCGCACTTCGGGTCCTTCCACGCAGCGTAGTACCGAGGAAGCTGCGCGGAGATCTCGGAAGCGAACCGGTCGACTGTGTAGGGGCCCCACTGCTTGTTGGCCCACACGAACCAGTCTCGATTGAGCCGCCAGTCGTCCAAATCCTCGCAACGAGAAAGGTTGTCGGCCCACACGTTGGCCTCGCTGCGGATGTAACGAGCCTGCAACTCGATGTCGTGCAGATCCAGCAGCAGCCAGAGCCTCCTCATTCTCCTCATCAGGTCCGGGTTTCTGGAGGTGAAGTGCGAGAGCATTGCCACCACCGCCTGGTTGTCGTAGTAGAGCCGTACGACCTTGCCCTCCAGCTCCTGCAGGAACGCCTGTACGGTCTTGTACACGGCCTCCAGCTCCAGGTGTGTGATGTGCCAGTTGCGCATCTCGTCTGACCAGAAACCTCTCGCGGGGAACTTCAGGTTCAGCACTCCTCCCCAGGCCATCATCGAAGAGTCTGTGTGCACCTTCGCTCTCGTCGGGGATCTCCAGATCTTGTGCCCGTTCCACCTGCTCATCACAGGCAGCCTGGACCACCATTCTAAGTCCCCCCGAGCTGCACGCGAGATCTTTACCTTTGCTCCCCAGCTGCGTTTCTCTGCCAGCACGAAGTAGAGCTCCCGTAGGTAGAGCCGCGCCGCTGGTACTACCAAGTACATGGATGGGCAGAGTCCCGTGAAGGAAGCCAGTCTCCTGGCAGGAATCCACCTCCGATTTCTCGCTGCGTCGCACAGGATCTCCTTCGCCCTGGTGTGGATTTTGTGCACCCGTCGTTCTGTTACACGGAATTGTCCCAGCTTCAGGTCCACCTCCAAACCGAGGTGCTCCACCACCTGTGTAGGCTCCATTTGGCCTTTCTTCTCGTTCCGCCGTAGGCCTAGTCGATGAAGCACCAGTTGAACTTTTTCTCGACGCAGAAAGCCTTCTCTCTGAGAGTCAACCAGCACCAGAAAATCGTCCATGTACGGTAGTACTCGCATTCCGCTGTGACGGTTCGCGTTCTCGCCAGCACCACCTGCTCTGCGATGGACTGACCATCGTTGTGGTACTGCGGAACCGTCCCGCAGCCTCCTGATTTCTCTGCGATCTTCCGCTGCCTGTGGAGAACGTAGAGCTTCCACCATCACGCGTACGAACTTGCAGAACACCCTCAGAGCGTCGTTCCACCCGAACGGCACCGCTGAACATTGAAGCAGGTCCCCTTGCAGGTCGAACTGCATGAAGCGTTGAAAGTCCGGGTGGATCCCCAGCGCATGAAAACCGTCCTGGAGGTCGAAGCTGAAGCACCAGTCGCCCGGTTTCGCCAGTCTCCTTAGTTTCTTCAGCGTCTCCATCTTCACGCGATTCTTCACACACCACTGGTTCAGCCATCGGAAGTCCACCACCAGTCTCCACTTGTTCGTACCCGGTTTCGGCACTAAAAAAGCGCGAGAAACATGAGATCTTCTCGTCGCTCTCGTCCAGGCACCGTTCTGTAGCAGCCTTTCCTTCTCCGCGTCCAGCCACACCTGCTGCTGCCGCGTAGCATCCCTCAGTGACACACCGTGGTCGAACGGAGGCGGAGGCCCACGCTTCCACCTCAACTTTACCCCGTGAGTAATCCATTGCATCACTTCGGAACTGGCGCCCGCCGCGCGCCATGCTCCCCTCCGCTGTCTCACCTGCTGTTGCACGGTGAGTTTTACCCGACCAGCGCCCGGAGAGGGCTGTTGCGCTGGACGGGGCGGTGGCACGCACATCACACATCGGCCGCGGGCTTTCCGCCCCGGCCTTGCCGCCTTTGTCGGTAGGCTTCTTACCGTCCTTCTCCTCGTACTTCTTACGCCGCTCGTTCTCCTTCCAGCGCTGGTCTCGGTCCCGTGGATTTTTCACGACCCACGTTTCCGCACTCGCTGCATTTTTTGACGTAAGGCTCAGCATTGCCTTGCCGCGGTTCTTGTCGAAGTCGTTCAGCCACTGCTGCAACACCTCGTCCGCCACCACGCCGTCCGCTGCCTGGTAGACTCTGTCCTCCACGAACTGCAGTTTAGCACGTAGAGCGTCAGATCCTCCCCGCTGTGAAGATCCAAGCTCCTGCTCCAGCTGCCCGCGCAGTTCCAGCATCGTCCACCTGTTGCACAGCATCGCGTACACGCCGTGCACAGAGTTGGTCACTGCGTGGAAACGTTTTAGCCACTCGCTGCCCGACAAATCGCAGTCCTCGTTCGCGTCCAACGTCTCGTTGCATTCGTACACCACGTCGTGCAAATAAGACAGCGCCGGAGCCAGAACCAGGCACTCGTACTTCATTTAGGAGTTGGACTTCTTGGAGAGAGCGTCGTACGTCTTGTTTGAGGCATTCTCGATGTCAGCGTAGCCGGCCGCGGCGGGAACGGGTTGACTGAGGCTGCTGGCACGTACGCCAGCTTCCTCCTTCTCTCCAGAAGTTGCTCGGCGGTCTTGGCTACGGTGTCCGGGTCCGAAGTCCCAGGCTTCGCTGCCACCTTCGCCTCCAACTCCACGTTGATTTGTGCTTGTCGGTGAAGCTCATCACGCAGCAGGCGATGCTCCTCTGCCTGCTGCCTCTGCATTTCAAGCAGCTCCCCTTGCTGCTTTTGCATGATCAGAATTTGTTGCATCAGCACGTCCTGTGTGGTCAGTGCTGCGGGGGAAGGGGAAGCCTGCCCGATGTCTGGCTTCCCCGGGAGGGGAGGGAAAGCCTCTGGAGTCTTGCCCTTAGCATTTCCAGCCATTCTTCTCCCTCAAAGGAGTCACAGTGTAGTCAATCGTACTGCCGAAGCCGATGTGAAGCCGTCGTTTGCAGTCGTAAACGCCGTCCCCGCGACTTCGCTGTTAGATCTCCCGTCGCCGTTCGATCTCCGTCGTACAACCTAGTGGTCTTGTCACTACCTACTCTACTGTTTACAGGTGAAACAGGTGAAGAAATTCTTACAAAATCAGATTTTGCAGTGTGCCTCACAGAGTGCCGTAGGTACCCGTGAAGTTCCTGTTTGCAAGAGCAAAAGGAACAGAGCTGAACAGGCGTGTCCCTTCGTGGCTACTTGTACATCCTGTTTGTGTCGCGGAGCTACATGTCTCATTCGGCTCTACTGCAGCAGGAGTCACGGATTCTGAAAGTCTGAAACCACAAAAATTCTGTTGCACTCCAATTTGAACAGAATATATTCCCTTGGCTTGATGAGCTGGCTGGCGTGTGGGGAGGACGCGAATGGGGTGTGGATGCAGGCGACTCCAGCATGGCGTTGCCGGATGCAGTGAGGAGTGAGCTGGACGAGATCGACAAGAACGGTGGCTGCGCCGAGGTGAGCGTGATAGGGCAAGGTGCCGTTTGGGAGGACCTGCAAGCCAATGAACGCCGGCCTTGTGGTTTGTGGAGCAGAGCCTGGCCTGGTGTCAGAGCCTGGCGCTGACACGGCAGTCTGGGGCAGAGAGCGTGCTGAGCCGAGTTCTGGCTGAGCAGAGGGTTGTGTTGCTGGCTGTAGCTGCTGCACAACATGAACAATCACGTGCAGCAGCTGCGCCTCGGGACCCAGGACATGCTGCAGGAGGCCATCGAGATTCTGGACCAGGAAGCAAAGGTGTGCTCGACGCGCCTCGCCTGAAGGCGGCGCGGGTTGTGCGTCGTTGGGCCGCAATGTGAATGGGGCATGCGGCCGACATGATTGGGCACGACGCGATGACCGCTCCGTTGAACTCTCTGGGGTGGCGGTGGGGCAGACTGACCGTGAGCTTGTAGAGCGTCACGGGAGGCGATGGACGAGGCCCTCCTCGACTGCCTTGAGCGCCCCGCTGCGAGAGCGCGTGGAAACACTGAGGCAGAAGCTGCGCACCGCCGAGCAAAATGACAGCACCCTGCAGGGCCGCGTGGCCGAGGCCGCCAACGCGATGGCCAGCCTGCACCCGAGCAAGGTGCTTGTCCCCACTCGGCTACAGGGCCCTAGCCTTCGCCTTGCTCCACGCGAAGGCGCCTCCTCCCTGCCCGCGTGCAGGTGAGCGTGCTGGATGATGTGGGCAGTTCAGCATGGTAGAGGCATAGCCTGCGGAGGCTACGGTGGGCAATCGGTGGGGCGGAGCTTGCTGGCTGCACGCATGTCTACTGTGCTCAGCACAGCCAACAGTGGCAACAGCGGTGATTTGCATGTGGGGCAGGTGGGTGCCCTGCTACCGAGGCTGGAGGCTCCGATGTTGCCCGTGGCGGAGGGTGGTGACGCGCCTGCAGTGGCGTCCAGGCTGCGCGGCTCGCTGCAGACCCTCGGCAAGGTGGGCGCCTGCAAGCCCCGCCCAGGAGATACGCCCTCGCACGCCAGCCTTCGCTTTTGCATCGAGTCAGGGGAGAAAGGTATGTGCGATGTGCGAGCAAGCAGACCGGAGTTGCATCTTGGCTGTTCAATCGTTTGTCTCGTCCGCATCAACGGAAGGGAATGGCTTCAGCCGGTGGTCTCGCTCGCTTCAATGGCACGGACCTGTTTTGAGCGGCCTTCGGCCCCGCGTGCAGGTGGCCGAGGACAGGACCGATCTGGAGCACTCGCTGCGGGAAATGAAGCGCAGTGACGATATTCTGAAGAAAATCATGAGCTCCGCACAGTCCTACGACGCTCTCTTTGAGGCGGTGCGCTCCACACAGAGAGGCCCCGCAAAGTCACCCCCGAGGCGGCAGCCGCCTTGCATGTGGAGCCCAGCCCATGGCACACTATCCCAGCAAAGACCGGTGGATGCACAGAGGGGCGGGCATTGGGCGGCGCTGAGTTGTGGGCATTCTCCCTGCTGCGGGCCTCCCGTGCGGGGTGTGGCCGGCGTACCACAGCTGCGGTAGGAATTCGCGGGTACCGCGCATGCGCATCTCGCTCGGATTGGTTGAGAGGTGGTGATAGGAGGAGCGCCCTCAGAGATGAATTGAGGGTATTGATGCAAGCGCTGCCCATGCACAGACCCTCAAAGACGCTGGTGTTCTCTCCCGGGGTACTGAGAGCTGGCCTTTCTGGGCCGGGCTGGACTCGTGGTGGGGACTGCAGGAGCTGCTCAAGTACTCACCGACCCAGGTGTGCAGGCCGATGCCCCGCCCCCACTCGAGACGGCATCACATCGACGTGCCACGTGGTGCAGCCTCCGCGGCGGCTTTCTGTGTGAGCAGGGGAACCCTCTGCAGCTGCACGCTTCCGCCCTGATTGCTTCGAGAGGAAGTTCCCTCCGGCTTGTGGCGCGCAACTGTGCCCAGTGTGGCACTGCCGGGGTGGCAAGTGCGAGGCAGTCATGCGACTGGGGGGGGGGCGCATACCGGGGAGGTATGCGATACCACGAGGGTGTTTGGGGATGGATGGGGGGCGGTATTCAGGAATTGGTGAAGCAGAATGTGGAGACGCAGAAGACTCTCCTTGCGGAGATGCAGCTGCAGCGGGACGACTTCTATCAATCTTTCCAGGTGTCTGCGTGTCTCCCAACCCCCCACCCCTGCCTGAGTGTGCGACCTGTGGGTTACCTCATCCCCCCGCCTGAGTGTGCGACCTGTGGGTTACCTCATCCCCCGCCTGAGTGTGCGACCTGTGGGTTACCTCACCCCCCGCCTGAGTGTGCGACCTGTGGGTTACCTCACCCCCCGGCCTGAGTGTGCGACCTGTGGGTTACCATCCCCCGCCTGAGTGTGCGACCTGTGGGTTACCTCATCCTCCCGCCTGAGTGTGCGACCTGTGGGTTACCTCATCCCCCGCCTGAGTGTGCGACCTGTGGGTTACCTCACCCCGCCTGAGTGTGCGACCTGTGGGTTACCTCATCCCCCCGCCTGTGCTGAGCGATGTTTGGCACCGTGCAGGTGGCGCAGTGGAAGATAACGTGTACGCAGGCCGTGGACAATGTTCAGGAGCTGCTGGACCGGTTCAACGACCTTTGTGATAACCTGCAGGTCGCCCCGGCCCCGCGCCATTTCTTCCACGTCACTAAAGCCGCCGGGACTCCCTGCGTATAGCGAGCCTCACGGCACACCGTGGCTTGCTCCACAGGCCGCAGCGGCTCTGTGCGCATATTGAGCCGTGTGTCTGCAGTTGTGGAGGACAAGCCACCTGCGTGGGTGTTTCTTCTCCACCTCTCGAGGCCCCCATTGGCTGGTCGTGCAGCTCATGATTTGCTTGCGTAGCGCAACATGCCGTTGGGCTCGCCCCATGCAATCCACACAAGCCGCCCAAGCCCTAGCAAACCAAGAGAGGAAGCGGTGGTAGAAACAGGCCTGCTCGAGGTATCCAGTGGTCGTCAGTGATGTAGAGCTCAGGTTCGGCGGTCATCGGTAGCCGCAACCTGAACCACTTGGGGACGGCTCGGGATACAAGACATGCCGACCCAATGCGGATGCCGCGCCTGGGGCATGCCGATTCTGCGCTTGTGTGCAGCATATTCCAAGAAGTTTGTAACACCTTGCGCTTGTGTGCGGCACGTTTCAAGAAGGGTGTAACAACCTGATTGTGTGTGCGGAACGTTCTGAGAAACGTGTAACACCCTGCGCTTATGTGCGGCACACTTCAAGAAGCGGGTGACACCCTGCGCTTGTGTGCGGCACGTTCCAAGAAGGGTGTAACACCCTGCGCTTGTGTGCGGCGCGTTCCAAGAAGGGTGCAACACCCTGCGCTTGTGTGCGGCGCGTTCCAGGAAGGCGTGCACTTCTACACTAATCTGCAGGACAGCCTGAAGAGCCTGCAGACCCAGTGCACGGACTTCGTGATGTCCCGGCGCCTGCAGGCCGAGGACCTTGAGGTGCATTTTCTACTTTTTGTACTTTCCTGGAATCTTGCGATGCTCAGATTTGAATCGCACTGCGACAGCTGCTGGCATCCCTGCAGCCCTCGATTGCGCCTGTTCCAGGGGGGACTCAAGAGCCACCGCATTATGCTATGAGTCCAATCAGACATATGTGTACATGTATAACAAAAGTAAACTAATTTGTTTCTGATTTCATTTCAAAAGTAAACTAATAAACAAACAGAATCAAATTAGTTTACATTTGTATTTCGGTTGTTTCTTGTATGAAATAGTTACAGAATCTGCATGAAGACTCTTTGGAAAGTCGGCGAGCAAATGTGCAGTAGCTCTAGGCTGCTACATTCCCATCCTGGAGGCTCGGGGCGCTGGGCACAGAGTCAGATCAGCGCACAAGTGCACCAAGCCCAGGAAGCGGAGAAGGCGGCAGAGCGCAAAGCTGCGAAGGAGCGGGCAGAGAGGGCGCAAGTCCAGGTGTGCCAAGGGGTGGGGGAGAGGCGACCCACGGCTTTCCCGACCCCAACACTGGCTGCGAGGAAGGCTGAACTGACAACTGGCAGTGACCATATCGCATTGCTTGCATATGATGGCAGTCACAAGCCTTACAGCTGATACTCGCACAGTGCGCTGGGCCTGGATCATATGAGTGGCTCATCCTGCCGATGAGGATATTCCCCACGCCATGTGCACTTCCCCAAGCTGGAGCCACTCCAATTAAAATGCAGGCTAAGTAGTTTAGCGCACAGGCATCCCTGCTCTTGCAAAGAACAGCTCGACCATGCCCAGTCAGTGATGCTAAAACGACCCCACCAAACAATCCACCCGCAAGCAGCCGTGATTTGTTACAATCCACCCGCAAGCAGCCGTGATTCGTCACAATCCACCCGTAAGCAGCCGTGATTGGTCACAATCCACACGCAAGGAGCCGCGATTCGGCTGGCAAAGCCAACCAACAAAATAGGCAGCGTGAGGTCAGGCAGGGGGGTTGGGGGAGCAGGCAACCTCGCATTTCTCACAGCTCAATATGCGGAGCTCAGCGCCAGCGCCAGGATCTCCACATGGCCCCTCGTCTCCCCATTCTCAGCAATCGAATATGGCGCCAGCCTCCCCGCACCATTACGCTGCGGTGAGCTCTCCTCTCCCCTGCACCACTACGCTGCTGTGAATTCTCCTCCCCGTGCACCACTACGCTGGTTTGAGCTCTCCTATCCCTGCACCACTACGCTGCTGTGAATTCTTCTCCCGTGCACCACTACGCTGGTTTGAGCTCTCCTCTCCGCCTGCACCACTACGCTGGTTTAAGCTCTCCTCTCCCCTGCACCACAACGCTGCTGTGAATTCTCCTCCCCTGCACCACTACGCTGGTTTGAGCTCTCCTCTCCGCCTGCACCACTACGCTGGTTTGAGCTCTCCTCTCCCCCTGCACCACTACGCTGCTGTGAATTCTCCTTCCTGCACCACTACGCTGGTTTGAGCTCTCCTCTCCCCTGCACCACTACGCTGCTGTGAATTCTCCTCCCCCTGCACCACTACGCTGGTTTGAGCTCTCCTTTCCCCTGCACCACTACGCTGCTGTGAATTCTCTTCCCCCTGCGCCACTCCGCTGGTTTGAGCTCTCCTCTCCCCTGCCACCATCTTTCACCGTGTCCCTAAAGGCGTTGAACCCGCTGCAGGTCGAGACTCGCACTTCTTTGTCCCCCATGATACATGAATGCATCCCATTGGTCGAACAGGGAACACCGGCCATGTTGGCACCCCTGCTCTCAGCGCTGCGCGGCATCAACGGCGTTGATAGAGTAGAGAAAACTGCGCCCTGTACCCCGTTGCGCAGGATCTCTCCACTGCGTGGCATTGGATCTGACTGCGCTGCGCCTATGCAGGGAAACCACGCTTTCCCGCCTAATTCAGTTGCCCCAGCGCCGCCAAATCCATATCACCCTCAACAACAGCCACACCCTCAACAACCTGCTGCACAGTACATGCAGTACCCTCAAGGTGCCCAGCAACCTCAGCATCTATCCCAACCTCCTCATCCACAGCACCAGGCTCCGGTACCATACCCCTCACAAGTGCCAGGGCAGCCCCCACCCCAGTATCCCCAGCAACCCTCCCACCGGCCAGCACATCCACCGCAGGCCTCTGCCCAGGCGCAGCATTTCGCCCAATATGCGCAGCCGCAGCCACAGCAGCCACCACCTCAGCAGCCGCAGCCACAGCAACCACCACCTCAGTATGCGCAGCAGCCACCACCTCAGTACGCCCCACAGCAGCACCAACATCAGCAGCACCCACAGTACCAGCAGCACCCACAGTACCAGCAGCACCCACAGTACCAGCAGCATCCACAGCAACAACAATCCCCGCAATACGCTTCGCAGCAACAGCAGAATCAGCAGTTCCCGCCACACCACCAGCAACAGCACCTGCAACACCAATTTCAACAACACCCACAGCAGTACTATCAGCAACAGCCGCAGCGGCCGCCTCCACAGCAGCAGGTGAGCTAAGCAATCCCATCGAGCAGCGGTCGCTCCCATGCACCCTCAACTGTGCAGCTGGAGTGGTCAAGGACGATCAGAATGCTATTCTTTTCGGGGCTCCTTTTCAGACGTGAGGCTCAGTACGTATTCTGTGGCGGGTGTTGGGATGGTTGTCGCAGTACCAGCAGTACCAACCTAAGTAGCCACCCTATGTCACTCCAAGGGTATGAGTGGTGGAGCTTGGCGCCATGGCCGCCATATCAGTTTCACCGTCACTTTAGGCGATGCATGTTGGCGACAATCGTGATTGTGGCATCCGCAGATATCGTGAAAGCGTGCTTCATGTTGCTTGCGAATGTACAAGATAGAAGTTGCGTGGCTGTCAGTCTGGCATCCGGGCCTGCACAGGCTTCAAAGTTGGTGCTGGGCAGCAGCAACGCCGGCGGCATCAGGCACTGACATTCTGCAGAGCTGATCAGTTGAGATCATGCTGGCCCAGCATCTGATTATATTCTAGGTACACGGTGTCGCTCCCTGCGCATCATGTGTAAGATTCCCTGAGGCCAGCGTGTGTCTTCGTTGCACTATATGGTATCTGCATATTTTGGCAGTTCCCCAATACACGCATGTGCACAGACAATACTCTCGGGAGTGGGAAGCAATATGTGCATTAGCTCCACGTTAGGCTCACGTTATGCGGGAGATAAGCTCACGTCTGCTGTTTTTGTGTCAACCATGAACCTCATCTAGTATAGCGTGTGTGTGGTGGGGCCCAGTGTGCGGCTGCGGAACACATTACAGGATCTAATGACATGCGCACATGTGTGAAGGCTGATCCTTATTTCGCATATGCAACCATATGATACTCTCAACTTTGTTGCATCTGTACAAATAAGATTGTGGTGTATGCCGACTGCCACGCTTTACATTTATTAGCAGTGTCCAAAATCGGAATAGATCATTTGAAGCGCGCCCACTATCCATTGCCAATCTTACTAAACACATTGAAGGGGAGGAAAACCAACATTTCCCCTTATCCCAAATATGAGTTACAAGCCCTTAGAAAAGTAGCGTTTTTAATGCAACCTCCCATATTGAATACAAAAAAGCAAAACCTTTCAAATGCAATCAAACTTTGGCAAGTTTTTCCATCTATGCGGTATGCAAGAGCGAGTGCATTCTCCATGTGAGGGGTTTGATGTTAATGGCATGCACGGCCTCGTTGCGATAAATGTTGTATGCATTGGGTTGATTTGGAACGGCGACATTTAGACAGCAGGTTTGGCTTCCAGGTCCTTCATGTCATTAGGCATGCGTTTAGATTGCCAATAGCAATAATTCCATCGACGAAGTCGCCAGTAATTCGAGCTGTGGCTGTTTTGATGATGTTTGTTGTACGGCCAGGTTGGCATTCTTCTGATGGCTGCAATTCATTTTGCTAATGGGCGCCGTCCGTCAGGGTGTCAATGGTGTTGGTTGTATAATTCAGATCAGTACCGATTGTCATTTGCTACTCGGTCAAAACTGTCATGGTATTTGTTATAGCGTGCGGGCCGACCGGATAATGCCATTGGTGAGGTCGTTCAGGACGTCACTGGCATTAGTTGTGTCGTTCATGCAACATATACTAGACATGTTCCGTCCGTACGGACGCTATGCACCGATAAGTGCCTGTTACAAAAACAAGAAAGCAACTTCTGCTATCCCATACGTGCTAGCTTATGTCTCGTATATATACGTGATCACCATGCCAGGCAAGAGCCTGTCCCGTGTATATGTAGATGGACGACGTACAGACGGTGGGTAAATACTGCCATACGGATGGCCATTTCAGCCATTTCCCGTATAGTAGCGGAAAGCTGTCTTGATATTTGTCGTGCGCCATCCGTCGTCAGGACCCACTATCGGCATATGCACTCTAAGATGTAAGCCGTGTAGAAATCAGAAGGCTCCAAAAGGTGTCTGCTATGTATAAAGGGATGCCCAACTTTGGGGGATATTAATACATATATATATATATATATTCTTAGTTAGATTTACATTCATGTTTCAACTTAAATTCTTAAGAAATAATAATGCTGATAATAAATTCCGTCCCCGACTAGTGAGGTACAAATAAACCAACAAAAAAACTGAAACTTGATCGAGTTCGCGTTCCATCGTCCGAAATCCATCCCTATGAATTCTGCTTTTTCATCCACCTGGACGAGTGGCCTTACTATTATTAGGGCCTCTTGCCCGCCAGTGTCCAAGCTTTACAGGATGGTAAACCGTTTGGGATACTCGGAACTTAATTTTGACAGAGCTACAAGTTCTTTAGTAGGTTCATACTTTCGTCATCGTGTTGTTTTATGCTCGGAATTTAATCCCGACAGAGCTACAAGCTCTTCAGCAGGTTTGTACTTTCTTCATCGTGTTTCTTACTGTGCGTAAATGGAGGGTGCTTGATAAATTTGACAATCGCAAATTCAAAAATGTGAGCTGCTCACTTCATATGCTTGTTCGGGGTCAATACATTTCGCCAGCACATTCTGAGCTCATTAACAAGCAAAACTCCAAACAAGCAACACGCAACACTCCACACTAGCCATAGCCTAAAGCTGCTCTACATTTATTGTCGGTATATAATTTTACAATGCATCAAAGCCATACAGAGCGACCATGTTTAAACTATTCCTAAAAGAGTAGATTAGGAAACACGGCGTTACGAGCAGTAACAACAGATCCATGGCATGACAGTCCGCAACAAAAGCAAGTGTGTTGATGTGACTATGCTGGTGGAACTTCATGCAACCAAAGTGTGAATAGTTGATGTAACCTCACATGTGTCATCCTTCTCTTCATCTATGAACAGCGCCGATGCAAGAGTAAGAGTTATGTTCCATCAGAACCATACATCGTCAGTCTCAACTGCAGAGCTTTCAGCTCTCGGCAGTGGTATGGGGTCTAGAAGATATGGTTGATTGTAGTTATTGCCTCGCGGAAAGGATGTTGGTCTCCCATCACCTACACAAGCGCATGCGCACACAACACCTATTTATGTCCATCTCAGCCAATAATAGATACTTGGGCCCAGTTTGTCAATGTATCAGCCCAGGGGAAATGCCAGAGGTGGCAATATTTGCACATTAGTCAATTGATCAATTTCATTGGACACTTCAGGCGCCCAATCACAACCAGAGTGGCACATCAACGCATTCTCAACTGACATCTGCCCAACTTCATCAGTGACCACATCCAGCAAGGTAGCTCACCTCATTAAAACAAGAGCCTCCATTCGCAAGGTCGGATGCGTGCCGCAACTTGGGACCCTTTCTATCGTTAATGCTGCCCCATCGTGTTTGGAGCATTTGGGCAAGAAACCTTTCAATTGGGGACAGTTTTTCACAGCAGCAGACCACCGCCTCCTTCATGCTATGCAAACTGCTGGCGCATGGCATGCGGGAGATGCAATGCAAGTTCCATGGGCAAATGCCGCACACCATGCTCGTGCATTTGTGAATTGGTGCTGAGTCACGGATTCACACTTAGTCACCAATAGGGCCCCATCTCGGCCACTGGGCGTGATGCAGCACCTTGCAGAAGCCACGTCAGCAGCATGCCTCGCAGATTCTGCGGCTGCGCGTCCAAGGAGGCGCCTTGCAGGGCCTGGAGGCAGCAGCACCGCAGCCAAGTCACAAGCACGTCCACGTGGACAGCCGCGAGATAACCGACCGCAGGTTCCATTCAGTACCGGATATGTGACTCTTCAGGGTGGCTGCTCACATGTGGTCATACCCATCTAGATCACGCGATCAGGCTTCGAGGTGTTCATCAGGCAAAGGGGTCGAGGTACTGAGATGTGCTGCAAGTTGGGGGGTGGAGCAGCAGAAGACACACAGCGCCGGTGCAAATTGTGTTGGAGAATGCCAAGCACCTCGGGTTGAACAGCTCGTTGACATGGGGGGGAATATATGTGGAGTCCGAGGATGGTAGTGTAGGCTGGCCACAGGCACAGTCTGGAGGTGGCAGTCAAGTTTGCTACGGAGATGGTCAACCTCAGAGAGGCGTGCACATATCTATAGGCGCAAGGGGGATACGTCCAGCCAGCCAACAAAGAGCTGGGGCTGCCAGCCCTCGTGCCGGGCTTGGCTGTACGCATCCACCCCTGTGACAATTGGGCGCGTGGAGCTTCAGGAGTGGTCTAGAGGCACACTGCCCAGATTAGCATTAGTTCTCTTTGTCCCGTCCCAAAGGGTTCGTATCTCTGAGACTCTCTTCTGCTTTCTTTCTCTAGTTCTTTGTTCTGTAGCCAGTCTCCCACTGGGGGCGGATTCAGCAGGGGGTACTGAGCACGACCAACCAAACCTGAGAGAGAGGGTTCGTTTTCACTCCAAATTTCACAGAGAATATCTCCGCCCCTGAATCCAACTTTTGCAACAGCACCTGTACACGCCACTCCATCCATGTCACTCATGAGCCCTGAACCTCAAACCCTAAACCCTAGAGGGAAGGATAAGAGAGGAGAGGAGAGGAGCGGGGAGGGGAGGAGAGGGAAAGCACAGCATAACATCGATACAAAACAATAAACCAGAAAATGTACAACACACCACAACGTGACACGATGCAACGCAAAAGCACAACACAGCACAAAACACCAGATCAAAGACTGTATTCTGGGCATATCCTAAGGTAGCATCTTCGACACCCAAGCCAGGGACCCATTGGAGTGAGAGGGGAAATGGGGGGCACCTTCCCGGACAAGGCAATGGGGAGAGGGCCTTAGGGGAGTGTACGTACATCGTCCGTGGTGATGAGCTCATCCACGAGGTTCCGCTCGAGGGCGTCCTTCCCGAACCACGTTTCCCCGGTGGCCACATTGTCAATGTCGAGCTTTGGGCGGTTTTCAGCCACAAATGACTTGAACAGCAGGAGAATGCTCTCAATGTCATCCTGCCCATTCCCCACTCCCCGCCCATCTCAAAATCATGCTGCTTATTCCCCACTACCCGCCCATCTCAATGCCATGCTGGCCATTCCCGCTCTCCGCCCATCTCAGTGCCATGCTGCCCATTCCCCACTCTCCACCCATCTCAATGGCATGCTGCCCATTCCCACTCTCCGCCCATCTCAGTGTCATGCTGCCCTTTCCCCACTCTCCACCCATCTCAGTGCCATGCTGCCCATTCCCCACTCTCCGCCCATCTCAATGCCATGCTGCCCATTCCCCACTCTCCACCCATCTCAGTGGCATCCTGCCCATTCCCCACTCTCCGCCCATCTCAGCGTATACATCGCCCAAATTTTCCATTAAGCCCATCCTGACCACCACAACAATGGCGTCCACCCCGCCTGCCTGCCCGAAGGCACGCCGGCCTACATGCCGGGCATCGTGTCGACAGTACTCAGGACAGGGTCGTACAAATGAACGCCGGGCAAGGAGCCCACCGCTCCGCATTCAGCACGAGAGCGACGGCATGTGACCTTCGGAATTGTGCGTCTGACAGAGAGACCCCGGGTGATTGTGTCACCTTCTGCTTGTCAAAGTCCTCCTTGGTGGGTTTCTTGAAGGGCGTGAGGGTGCGCTTGAATTTGCCCGCGGTTACGGTCTGGAACTCCACCCCCTCTTTCTTCAGGCGCTCGTACACATTAGGCTGCTCGGAGATCACCCCGATCGACCCGAGCACCGCAAACGGCGATGCCACCAGCCTGCGCCTCCCCGCCCATCCTCATGGAGCCACGTCAGCCTGGATTGGAGCGAAAAGCTCCATGACCGCTCACTGTACCGGTTATTCCGAGCACTTTCCTGGAGGATCACTTGTCTCCGGCCTTCTCAAGCATCTGTGGCCACGAGCAATTTCCTGTGGATGTGCTGTCTGACGTCGTCTATGGAGGAACTCTTGGGGGGGGCACTTGTTGGAAGCGCTGCACTAAAGCGCTCTGATATGCGGATGTGATGTACGGATGTGATGTACGGATGTGATGTACGGATGTGATGCACGGATGTGATATACGGATGTGATGTACGGATGTGATACGCGGATGTGATATACGGATGTTACGGATGTGATATACAAATGTGATATATAAATGGGATATACGGATGTGATACGGATGTGATATACGGATGTGATATGCGGATGTGATATGTTGGTTGTGATGTACGGATGTGATGTACGGATGTGATATACGGTTGTGATATAAGGATGTGATATGGATGTGATATACGGATGTGATGCACCGGATGTGATATACGATGTGAGAAGGATGTGATATACGGGATGTGATGTACCTGTACGGATGTGATGTCGGTTGTGATGCACGGATGTGATGTAACGGATGTGATGTACGGATGTGATGTGCGATGTGATATGATGGATGTGATATAAGATGTGATGTAATGGATGTGATGTACGGATGTGATATGATGTGATATACGGATGTGATATAATGGATGTGATGTACGGATGTGATAATGATACGGATGTGATGTGCGGATGTGATATACTGATGTGATGCACGGATGTGATGTACGGATGTGATGTACAGTTGTGATGCACGGATGTGATGTACGGATGTGATATACGGATGTGATGTACGGATGTGTCCTATGAGCACTTTTGTCGAGCATGTGTTGTCTACAACATGCTCTGCTTGACATGTCCTTTGCGGCACTTTCTGGAGGAGCTTTTGTCTCGAGCACCTTTATGTGTAGCTGTGGTCTCGAGCAGTTCCCAGAGAATCTCCAGCACTCTCTGGCGGAAATGATAGGGTCCACAGTTGTGCTACTGTGCGGGCGCGGGGCTCCGTCAGGGCGCTCACCGGTCCGCAGTGCAAGCCATCATGTACCCCCCGCTCGCAGCCACCTGCTCGACGCAGATAGTCAGCTTGATGCCGGCGTCCTGCGAGCAGCCACCACCCGGCAGTGTGATATGACAATTAGCCCGGAGCGTCATCACACCCCTCACAGTAGCCCACTTCTGCCGGCATGGCTTCACAATGAGCGCCCTTCAAAGCATCCAACATCGCCCGTATGACTGATGCCTTTACCAACAACTGAGGGAAACACTCGCGTCCATTGCCGAGAGCATGCCTCCGCATCACATCTCAAAGCTCGTGCACATGCCAGGTGTGCCCACGGCACGGCTTGCTGCCCGTGCAGATAATCTGGCGAGGAGCGGGCCTCGAGCGGACAGCAGTCTCGCACCTTCACCCGCATGAGCTGCGCCGCGGCAAGGCCATATCTGGGAACCGCCTCCATTCACCCAACCACCGCCTCATGCCAACGGGATCATCGAGGGTTCTTAAGGTTTTCACATTGGAAATAGGCGCATGACCTCTGCTCTTTACGTTTCAGAAACAAAACAAATCACCTCACCTTACCTTACTTACACTAGTAAACCGCGAATGGCAGCACGGGATGATGACACTGCCAGATTTTGTGTCAGCGTCAGCGTCAGCATCAGCGTCAGCGTCAGATCATGGTCATCGTTTGCGCATGCAATGACAGAATAGAATTGGCCAAGCGGAGATTCTCTATTGAGATCGAACGGTCTAGCATTTGAAGAGGAGGCATGTCAAGCATGGACATGGAGAGGGGAGAAGGGCACGGATGGAGGAGGCACGAGGGCAAGCGCAAACTTGTACCCAGGCTGCGGCGAAAGGAGAGAGGTATGTGCAGGGAGTAAGCGGGTGCAAAGGAAAATCAAACTCTGGAGGGTTTCATTCCAGGGCTCTGCTACAAGCATGAGGCGGGATGCCAAGAACAAGAGCTGCCAGGGGGATAGAGATTCATCAGACGGTGTAGACTCCAAGTGAGACAGAAGCTACTTCCTTGGTCTATGGTTTGACACATGTTGAAAGCTATCACGCAGGCCACGAGGCGCACCCAGTGACGGTGCCGCCTCCAGTGTTCAGTACAAGCACCAACTCGTCCCCCCGATCCGCGGACGCGTTGCGCAGAACCGCCGTCACCTCTTGACGGAGCTGCGCCGCCTGGGACGCCTGCATGGGCAAACCACTCTAAACTTGTGAGCTGCACTTGGAGCCCACGCGAAAGCCCCACGTCACTGGCATAGTCGACCAGAAGAGTTGTCAAATGCTCCCTCTTTTTCTCTCTGTGTGACAACCTCTCACTCTCTCACTCTCTGTGACAACCTCTCTCTGTGTGTGACAACCTCTCTCTCTACATGTGATAACCTCTTGTTTTTTTCTTCTCTCTCTCGCTGTGACAACCTGTCTCTCTCTCTCTCTTTCTCTCTCTCTCTCGCGCATGGTGAACCTGTCTCTCTCTCGCGCAGACAACCTCTCTCTCTCTCTCTCTCTTTGTGACGACCGCCCTCTCTCTCTCTCTCTTCTCTCTGACAACCTCCGCTTCCTCTGTGACGACCTCTCTCTCTCTTTGCGGTTTTGAGCACGACCTCGGTGGTGAGGAGATGGCTAGGGGGGCTCCTGGAGTGCAGTTAGACTGGCTCAAGAGGCGCCGCTTTAGTTCACGGACGGAGCAATCCCAGAAGCACTCGGGCGGCTAGGTGAGGCTTAGCGGGGCCGTTTCTCCACTGGTGAGCTCCGAGTCTCGAGCAGCTAGGGGAACAGAGGTGAACCGGCTGCAGAGGCACAGCATCAGTACGCAGGCGGCGCAGTTGCAGAGGCGCTCAGGCGGCTCAGTGAGGCTTAGGGGGGGCCGTTCTACACTAGTGAGAATCCGGATAAGTGTCCCGAAGTGTGTGCTGAATCCTTTGATCCCTGGTGTGGGAATGTAGTGCAGCCGATCTTCTGTGGCTGAGTGGTGCTAAAGGAATGGTCCAAGGATAAACCACGCATATCGCACAGATGGAAGAGGAACGGGTTGCCAGGTCAACAGATTGACCCAAACACGACTTCAGATGGCAGACGAGGCGCATATTTGTGCTTCATACACTAGTTATAATCGGAAGTAAACACGGTTGAGCAAACTACACGCATCCACTTGCATTGTTGACCGATTAAAGAATATGATTGATACGTTTAAAGAGGAGTAGGACGAAGGCTTAGATAGGCAACTCCCGAAAGCTCGAACCCGCCAAAGCTCTCTTTTGTTACATCCAGCAAAGACTGCAGATGTCAAGGAATATGCCAACCGATCCAAATCCAGGCATGTGCCAATCTGTGAATGCCACGACACGTCATAAACTATGCACAATTTTCTCTCAGCGTGCGTGTCCCTGCATCCCATATTGTGCACCATTGTATGGATTCCACATTAACCAACATATGCATGTTCCAACAATTACCAGTCTACACATTCTATGGTAAGCTTGTCTACACATTCTATAGTAAGCCTGTCTACACATTCTATGGTAAGCCTGTCTACACATTCTATGGTAGTAAGCTGTCTACACATTCTATGGTAAGCCTGTCTACACATTCTATGGCAAGCCTGTCTACACATTCTATGGTAAGCTTGTCTACACATTCTATGGTAAGCCTGTCTACACATTCTATGGCAAGCCTGTCTACATATTCTACGGTAAGCTCGTGTGATGGGCGTAAGCACTTGAAGCCATCACCTGGTAGGAAATGCCACCTGTACATTGATACACTTGGCAGATTATCTGGAAGGGCGCATCAAACTCTCCCTAACGCTTGCACCAAATGCCCATGTCCCTTACGCGAGAAATGGACCACGGTAAGGTATGCGCCCACCTGGACGTCGCCATTGAAGGTGACAACATAAACGTGGGGGACTTCCTTTGCGGCGCCGGCATTGAACACACTCACACCAAAGCCCGGGCACTCCTGCACGAAAGAGACGTCGATATTAGGACGCACAATGTTGCAGTTGTGTCCAGGTCTCCCAATGCCGTAGAAGAAAAAATCAGGCCGGTCAGCCTAGGTTATATTGTGATCTAATGGTGGCCCCGGTTTGGCATGAACTTTCCGTGTTGCTCTCGGCCCGATCTGGTGTGCAGTTCGACTCGCCTTCATTGAAGCTAGGGCGTCTTCATCACTCCTGCATTCGTCTTGGAGCCCTGTGTTTCAAGATAAAACCGGTGGTGCCTTCATCACTCCTGCATTCGTCGAGGAGCCCTGTGTTTCAAGATAAAACCGGTGGTGCCTTCATCACTCCCTGCATTCGATCGAGGAGCCCTGTGTTTCAAGATAAAACCGGTGGTGCCTTCATCACTCCTGCATTCGTCGAGGAGCCCTGTGTTTCAGGATAAAACCGGTGGTGCATTCATTACTCCTGCATTTGTCGACTCTGCAGTCTGAAGCCAAAGCCAAGTCGCGTTCGTTGACCTAGCGGTCTGCAGCTAAAGCCGAGTCCCGTTTGTCGACCCTGCAGTCTGAAGCCAAAGCCTAGTCGCCTTCGTGGACCCTGCTGTCTGAAGCCAAAGCCAAGTCGCGTTCGTCGACCCTGCGGTCTGAAAGCCGAAGCTGAGTCGCCTTCGTCGACCCTGCAGTCTGAAGCCAAAGCCGACTCACGATCGTCGACCCTGCAGTCTGAAGCCAAAACCGAGTTTGCCTTCGTCGACCCTGCAGTCTGACACCTGCTGACAAAGCCCGAGTCACCTTCGCTGTGCCTCCCGTTCAACAGCGAGCGGTCCTCCACGTTCCCTCCGATGCCTCGGTCAGTTGTGGCTAGATTGGCGTCGAATATGATTGCGAGTGTATGCGGAGTTGCCTTTGCTATACCACTCAAAGGGAGAACGCCTTCCTTGAAAGCGCCGGTTCAAAGCGAGGTCGCCTTCAATGCGCCTGCCGGTTGTCTGGTCTGCCTGACAATTTGAGTTGGAAGGCACTCAAGCATCTGTGCGCGCGCATGATTTAGTGCGGCGTGGAATAGTGCAGAGAGAAGTGAACCTTGGATTTTAGCAGTCGCTGAAAAGAAGTGGCCTGCTTGCTATTCAGAATCTTGCTAACGGCGGCGATATAATCCTGCTCAATGCTCATCTGTGAGGAGACTAACTCTGAGATCTTCTTCAGCTGCTTCTCTTTTTTCCCGCCTCCCATTCCGAACATGCCTCCGCTGCTTTTGGCATCACCATCTGAGAAGCGAATCGCCAAGTATCATTGAACGCATACCAAATGGACGAGAGGAACCTCTCATATGTGAAAAGGCAACCGCCGGTTGTTCCTAACATCAGACTCATTCACGGAAGAATGGAGCAGCACGGCACAACCGTGCGCGCCGAGGCGACGCGTCTCAAAGCAACGCGCGTCTTCACTTCTCAAAAAGCCAGAGCAGGAGGTGCAAGCTTGAATCTCCGCGAATAACGCACCAGATTCTTTATTTTCATCCGAAGGCTTGATCGCATCTGTAATCAAGTCAAGAGCCCAGTTTAGACTCCTGATAGCTGACACTGACATATTTTAGACGTGGTACACCAAAACAACACATATCCTGTGTGAGTATCTTTCAGACTCGCAGCATAGCGATAGAAGATACAATGGACTGACCTGCTGCGATCTTCCGAAGCTCCTTGGAAGCCACGTCCAAGGCAAGCTTCAGCTGTTCCTCTTTTGTTGCAAACCGTTTTTCAAGCGTATCAATTTTCTCAAGTTGCTCCAAGCTCAGAGACTCTGTGAAAGCTTTTGAGTTGATGCCCCATTTTAATGTCCGTTCCTCTTGTTTCGAATTCTCAAGAGCTGTCCTCTCACCATCACTGGCCTTTCGAAAGCTGTAGTCGTAGCTTGACAGCCGTTCATTCAGCCTTTCAATTGTCAAATATTCTTTCGGTCCAGGTTTCTTTTGTCCAAACATAAAAGGGCTACCTCCTCCTGACTGATTAGGCTCTTTTTTCTTATTGCTGCTCAACGCAAACAAGACGAGGATTCCGACGGAACCAACTGGGACACCCCAAGCGATCACGGTTTTCAAGAAATACACCCACAGGTCGCTGGTCATTACGCCCATCGCTCCCTCCCACACTGACGAACTAGCACTCTTCACGAGCTCCATCGGCTCCATTTCCATCGCGTAAGATGATCCTTCTGAAGCGAGGAAAGAGACAGCGCCGCCAACAGTTCCTAGTTGCAACCTTTTGAGATCTGCCCGCGTTGTCTCTGATGTCTTTGATGTCTCCGCTGTCTCCGATTGTACCTGGGCTGGATTGTTACCAGCCTTATTGGAAGCGTGTGCAATAGGCTTACGTCGCAGGTGTAAATGCTTCCTGGGGAACAAGGGTCTGAGGGGAACGGCAGCACAGCCTCGTCGCGAGACCGCCACTTTGCTGTTCTCACGGAACGTAGCGCTGTCTAAGGGTGTAGACTTCACTGGGCGCGCGGAGCTTACAAGCGGGAACATGTTTCTTCCCAAAGACATGGGCACGGTCATGGCTTGAAGAATACTAATATCGCTTATGTTATCGATGCTATTACGGTGCTATCACAGTGCTCTCACAGTGCTCTCACAATCTTGACGAGAAGGAATTCGTACCGAAGGGGTCTCAGGCACAGGAAAAGAATGACGACAATTCGATATGGCTGTGAGTGTAAGCAAAAACTTCCACGTGTGATTATATGACTGGAATAGCAAATTACTTGTCGTGGTTACTCTTTTGTTGTTGACATCTATGAAGTGTAATTGGGTAATTTAGCGATTCGTCACGTGTCATGCCACGTAGTCTCCAGTTTGGACAGTCTTGAGCAGCATTTCCGTTGTCAGCTGTCCTTCCGATTCGGCGTCGATTGAAATGTCTTTAAAAAGTCGTCCACAACGACGTGGCGCTCTGTCCGACAACCTTCGCTTGTCAAGACCATTCGATTCTCAAGACGAGGCGAAGTTTGCTCCGCGATCCGCAGAGCAGACGAGAGAGCTACCTCCTACTCCAAGCCTGAGACGCTAACTACCCGTTGGCGTTGTATTGCTTGATGTCCAAGAGCCCTTCACGTGAAAGAAATTACAAGTTTTTCTGCCTGGGCCGCACGAAACCCTTTAGATTTTCGAGTTCGCCTTCAGTGTGCGTCCCTCATCGATTGTTGAGGAAGTAAACTATGGAAGCTTCGGCCTGGGACCCTTCGGCATGCGATTCCGAGTTGGAAGCGCGAGGTGTAACAAGTCTAACGACACTTGTACCCGTTGTGATGGAGGCAAAAGCCAACGTCGAGGAGATTAAGGAAAGAGTGAATAGGATTCAAGCCGCGGTAAGCCTAGGTGGAGTTTCTGAGGAGGAGATCTTGAGGGGCAAAGAGCTTAAGGTGGCGTATGAAGTCGCTCGGTTGCGACACGCATACATTGAACAGAAAATGAAAGACTTGTTGCCGAAGCCGTGAAGTGCAAGGCTAGAGCAGTTTCAAATTACATACTTTCCAGAAAATTTCCCCTGACCTGGGCCATATCAAGCACCTTCTCCAGTTGCATGGCTTCTCGTTCGGGAACACATACTTACTGGGATGTGCATAGTTGGTACTGCCATCCATGCGTGGTCAAAGATTTTCACCGATTGTCTCACAATTTAAGCTGCACGCGTATACCTGATTCTACGCGCATGAGCTATTAGGAGGAAACGCCAAGCTAAGTCTTGAGCATACTCTGCTGTCTTTCATAGGATCATCTTAACTGAGCTGGCTGCAGCTGCGCGAAAGGTTGGCAGTACTCCTTACGGGATGATGGACGCCTTTTTCATCGCAAGGAATACGAAAACTTTTGTGATATCAATTTACGACTTTCAACTAAATGCGGGCGGGGCTTTCTTGCACGCTTGACACCTGCATATCTTTCACGCTCCTTACAACGACACAAACGAACGTGAGTCATATGGAATTTCAGCCCATACGGAAGCTTCTTATTCGAGACGTCATTCTCATTTAGCGAAAGCGTTATCGGATATATGTTGGAAGCTAAACAGACACTCTGGTCGCGTATGACATTTAAGGGTTTACGGATACGAAAAGCAAATTGACCAATTTGGAGAATATTGAAAATTGGCGTTTCAGGAAGGATAGCATTTCTCGCGATATGCGCTTGTCTTCTTGTCACGCTCTTATGGTGTATGACCTTCAAAAGGGCTTCCGAAACCAGCGAACATCTTCATGTCGCAAGCACAAGTTTGCGTGTGCCTGCCTTCGGTATTATGATGCCTTAACTGTTTTGCTAGTCGTTATCAACCGGATTTTCAGGATGTCCAGGATGACATATAAATCTTATTGCGGTTCAAGGCATTTGAAGGGATCCTACCTACATGGATCAAATTTAAAGCCTGATGCGATACTCGACGAGCTACCTATACTAACCAGAGGTGGAAACGTTGCCACCGATACCTTGCCACCGATGTTGGTTATGCAAAAAGCACAATGATCTCTATTATCTTCTCCTCAAACGGCAAGCCCTTGAACATGCGATTGGAACGACAAATTGACGAGCGCAATAGCGCAAAGGGATTTAAACGTAAATCTTACACTGCACGTTTCACCCTCACAATAATCAGGCCTGCGAATTAAAGAGGTTTTAATTATTTGTTTGAATTGATACTCGCTACGCGATATTCCTCTATGTTATGAGCTGTGAGTCCTACTTAGACGAACTATAGGGAAATCGTTGTATAATATGCATGCAAACTTTCTTAAACGTGAAAAAGAAGTTCTCGGAACTACATCGTGGTGCCAAAATTAACTTAAAGGAATGTTATCGCATGGCGATGGAAACTTTTAATGTTGATGCCATTGTACACATCGTTATTCATTCAATTTTTACACTGCTCAAATGGTGTGTTGGCCCGGTGTCAGGGCTCGCTATGCGAACGCTATCTTGACGCGGCTGCTATTGAACAGTAACAGCCGTAAGTAATATTATGGTGGGTATGAGTGCAGCAGTCTGGTGACCAGAAGTGCTTGCTTCAGCCCAATGCTCCTCATATACTTCCAACGCCCTCACGCATCTCATGCGTTACCACCATCGGGTTGTGAACCCGAGGGCACTGGGTGAACTACCCGCATCGGCTGGTCGATATAGCCTTTGATGCTCGCATGTTGTTCATTTCATGCTTGAAGCGACGACGCGTCTTCTCAGAACACGTCGGTTCTTCAAGACTTGTCTTGCTTCGCCATCTCGATGCCGATACCGGGCCTCTCGATGACAGATGTCACTCACCTTAGGTGGATGACATACATTATGAGGTTTATGACTGTACATGTCATAGTCGACCGTACTGACAATACTCGACGACTGTATGTCATTATGACATATGACATGACATGACATTACATGGTATGACATGTATGACATGTATGACACATGTGTCATCGGTCATATCCCTGACAGATCTCCCCTCTTAGAAGTGCTGTGACCTCACAATATAGGGTGCATACCTTTGTATATGTCTTTGATGTCTTTGTTGTTGAACTGGCCAGTCTTCTTACACCGATGAGGCGTCCCTCAAGGTGTTTTTAGGATATCGGGGGGAATCACTTTAAACCCTCACCTTAGGCTTTTAGCCTTACAGTTTTTGGGATATTGCCCCCCTGATTGCTTTGCGTTTCGCATTTCAGAGTGACGCTCAGGGTATCTTCCGAGGTTTACGTTACGGATAGATATTGCGCTTGCCGATCGACGATTCGACCCATTGGGTACTTGTTTCCACGGCCTTATATAGTGCATCCACCCCTTCCTCCCCTCCTGAACAAGGCACGGTATCGGTTGGTTCTAGGTGGTATTAGTTTTTTCCGATAAGTCAAAAATAAGTATTAGTCGATACCGATATCCAATTTTTTTAATTAGTCGATACCGATATGCCATCCTAAGCTATTAACCGATACCAATATTAGGAGAACAGGTATCAGTCGATTGCGATATTGTGATAGGTGCACAAATAGGTATCGAGTAATACCAATAAACTAATATATCGATATATCGGACTTATTCCGATAATTATTGTTCCATGCAAATGCTGGACTCTAGCACTCTACATTGTAATAACAAAGTAGTCTAATTCATCGCTGCCATAAGTGCGTGCTCTATGGTACCCTCTTTTAGACACTTTCTAAGGTCACTATGCATTTGGCCGCAGGCGCTAAATGCACGCTCCACACCTGCGGTACTAGCAGGCGCAGCCAGGAATTGCCTCACCATCTTGGCCATGTGTGGGAGGTTTTTAGCAGCAGCTTTCCACCATACTAGAGGGTCCGTATGCTTTGTTACTGCAGGCAGTGCCATGTACTTTTCAAATTCATCTTCAGCCCTTTCCGCCACTATGAGCTCGCCCACTTCATCATCCTCACTATCACTATCTAAAAAGCTGGAAAGAGTCGTCACGGTTCTCTTCTTAGCAGGGGCAGACCTCTGTGGCACACTAACCATCGACACCGAGGCGGGATGCTGCGACGAACCGTTCTGAGCAATAGGTCGCCAGTCATTCTGCCAACAACTACGGGCCCACCCTTGGGCCTTCTCCACCGTTAAGGTACCTGCCACC
This sequence comes from Cymbomonas tetramitiformis, assembly GCA_001247695.2. Taxonomy (NCBI): domain Eukaryota; kingdom Viridiplantae; phylum Chlorophyta; class Pyramimonadophyceae; order Pyramimonadales; family Pyramimonadaceae; genus Cymbomonas; species Cymbomonas tetramitiformis. Next base: position 11,917 of record LGRX02034363.1, on the reverse strand, counting down.
GCGACATGTAAGCACACTGTCAATCCACAAACAACTTCCACAATCCTTCACTTGCAAAAAGTGCTAAACACAAAGTTAGTGTTTTACAAGTTATGTTATGCACATCACAACTAATTAGACGCACCCTTATTCCATTTATTTACATACTTGAACTCAAAGTCCTTGTAACGTGGATCCAGAAATGTAGCGACGCAGAAATCCTCCAGCTTACACTCCATAAGTCCGTTGAAGTAACGGCGGCACACTGCTTGGTACAACTGTTCACGAGCTATTTTAACCGCCTCATTGTAGATGTCCCTCACTTGCTTCTCATACTTCACTGGCGTGAGAGCGTGCAACTTGAAAGCGAGAGAACCAATGAGGGGCAAGACAAGGTTGGCAGTGGGATAGTCCGTTCCTTGCAGCAAGTTAATGCACTCCGTGGTCAAGTTTAGGATGTAGACCGACTCGTTCACAATGTCCCACTGAACGTCCAGCAGCTTGTGATCCTTGTATACGCTTCCGTCAGGGTTGGCCGCCGCGTTCGCTGCTTTCCGGGGATTTTCGAGGTCGTACATCCTTACTGCCTCCTGAGACAATCGTGCCCAACACCACACACCTATGTCTTATTAACATACGCTCTCCGTCGTATATGAACACACTTCACACTTTAGTAATACGTACGTATGCACCTGGTAAAGGTAGACTTCCCGAGGCATTCGTAAGTAAAATACATGAAATTATGATTGCAGATACACGCACTCACGTATGTCGGCATGCGCACCTGTTGTTGGCGATACCAAGCACTCTGGAGGTAGGCACCACTCCAACCAGTGCGGGTGTCGTTATCTTTGGGGGGCGTAGTCTCTGGCAGGTCGTGCTTCGACTGGCACGTGTGCAATAGCTTTAGGCCGATGAAGCTGTGGCTAAAGTGTGAAGACATTCCACGTAGGCTCTTAAATACCTCCTTCACACCGTGGCTTTTCAAAAACTCGAGCACACACAACTTCGCCAGTAAGTGGCAGTTGCACTCGTGGCCATCGAAAGCCCCCCACCCAGAAACGATGTTCGAAGCAGAGTTTGATGCTGTGCAGTGCACAAACTCGCACACAGTGTCCTTCTCGTCGTCAAAAACGCCCACTCCCATCGCTGCACACGCTTTCTTAGTGGCTACGAGAATCTCAGCGGCAGTGTGACGAACATTAGAAAACGGCACAGCAGCCAACAATCTTTGCTGCAGTGTGAAGTCAGCGTCCAGCCAATATGCAATAATGCCGAAAAGACTAATGCCCCCTTCAGACCATATGTCGCCAGCGATGCTGGGCAGAATGCCCTCTTCGAGCAAAGCCAACAATACATCACGCGTTCGTTCCCTCCCCTCCGCGGATAGCTCGAGGACCTTTTGCACGACGAGCTTGTACGTCGGCAGAGTATATCCGCCTTGAAATATGTAGTCAAAAATATCGCGGAGTTCGCTATCGGTCTCGCCAATAGATAGCGATCTGCGTGCAATGCATACGTCCCCAGTCGCATCCACACGGTTGATCGCCGCAGTCGCATGCGAGAGATGCGATGACGAATGCGACGACGCACATAATTGATGATAATCGCGCATGCGGTATCGATGCGAAATGCACGATGCATGTCGCATGATATGCTACATATCCACACGGTTGATCGCCGCAGTCGCATGCGAGAGATGCGAGAGGTGAAGGGGAGTCTTCCGTCGTTTCATACCTGGTGCATCATCTCTTTCATCGCCATCGGCGTTGGGTGCACTTCTAGCTGTCGACAAGCGTTTACGTTTATTCCCTGCCTCTCTAGCCTCAGACTCCGCGGCTTTCTCGGCTTGCTCCTTGCAGAACGCTGTGATAGCGTCTTCCGAACCTGGCAGGTTCTCCACGGGCTCCCACGTATCGTGCTGAGTTGCTAACCCCTCCCAGCCGACGAGATACTGGTCTACGCCGTAGCACTTCCTGTGCGCTTTGATTTCCCTCACTTGGTATTCCACATCGTCACTCCCAGCGGAGTCATACGGATGATTCTGAGTGCGTTTGACCAATCCTTTGCCTTGGGCAACCAACACAACGTCTGTGTGATTCGCCTTTCTACGTTTAGGTCCGCGAGTTCGAGCCATAATATTTTAATTGACAAATGAGACAATTGGTCCGAAACACCCACTCGAATTACGTATATATGGGGTGGCAAGGGGCGGATCGATGCTTCGATGCGGGGTCCGAAAATTACACACTCATTCCGTAAGTCGATGAAACCTTAACGCCATAGGAGAATGGCAATATGGACGAATGAAAGCAGAGTGGAGTGCGATCCAAAGATCGATACCGATTTTCCGATTTTCCGATATTATTTCCGATATGTCATGGATTTGGTATCAGTTGATACCGATAAGTGCAAACGTGGCATTAGTCGATTGCAATATTCGTCCTCAACCTATTAGTCGATACCAATAGTACGCAATGCAGTATTAGTCGATAGTGATATTCCGATACCGACATAAAAAGGTATCGATTGATAGCGATATTACCGATATATCGATATATCAGTTATCGACAGTTATCGATACCGTGCCTTGCTCCTGAAGCTGCTATGGAGGTTCACAGGCATAACGGAGAACCTTTTTTAATAAGGTTTGTTTTAATGCAAACGGAGAAGGCCCTGCTTACGAGATATCGGAGGGTCTTTATAAGTCCACTTTAAATCCTCACCCGTCTACCAAACTCCTTTTTTCGGTCCGGTACGCGCGCATTGACGAACATTTCATAGGATGGATTCGACAACGTACTAATGTGAATTCGTTTAGTTATGTATGTCAAACACAACTCAGGATCACAACTCCGTCTACCTCAGTATTCCGGCAGCTGCGGAATTACTGGCCATAAGATCGGAATGACAAACCACGGTCTGGCAAAGGCCGCATAGCAGTTTTTATTTATCCACAGATATGGTACCCGCATGTATGCGTATCTGTGCAAGGGTATGATTTGGTACAAGGCTCACTACACGTTAGCAAGGAAGGATCAATTTCCTGCTCCTGATACAACATAATGATAGAACATTAAGAGCAGTGTATATAGATGATCGACATGTATTATTAGTATATATTACAAGAAGTAAGCGCAATAGGCTTTAATATATTGTTAGCCTTCATAGGCAGCTAGCATGTCTGCTGCATTGGTCAGCTCCGTGTGGCTTTGACCCAGGTGTCATGTTCAGGGCCGTAGCCTGCGTATCGCACTAAATAGTACTTGACACCTCTAGTGATCTTATCTGAGAGTATGTGTGATATCTCAAATAGTGGTTGCCCTTCTTCGGTGATCATCTGTGGCAGAGGCAAAGGTGCTTGGATCGAGTCATTGTATAACTCTATTCTGGATACAGGCTGAATCGGATGGATACGAATGTCGAGATCCCCGAAATCTAGCTCATAAGCACGTCCATGGCTGACAACTTTGGATATGGTAAACGGCCCAATATATGGCTGCTTAAAGTGTCTGCCTGCCTCTGTCAAACCAGTCCATTGAATAAACTCAGTCCGTAGAAGAACTTTCTGCCCTATTGCGAATTGTCGGGGCATGTGAGTCTTATTGAATCTGGCTCGGTTGATTTCTGCTGCTCGGGAAATGTTGTCTACCGCATTGGCATGAACAGCCGAGTACTGGTCAAAGTGATCTCGAATAGCATTCTGTATCGGAACAGGAGCTTCTAGCGGAATAGTGATTGCCAAATCATGAGGCGAAAGTGGTTGCGCCATCGAGTCGAGATAAAAAGGTGTGTAACCAGTCGTAGCAGAAATTGTGTTGTTAATTGAAAACTCCACCAGAGGCAACTTGTCCTCCCACGAATTGGCTGAAGTATCATTGCAACAACACCCGAGGAAAAAATACTCTCTAATCAGTTATAAACCAGAGGTTGGTGAATCATGCATCAAACAAATGAAAAAATACCTGAGAGCCGTCGCATTTCCCTATGCCGTCACAAAGTGGTCACATGCATAATTCAACGTTAGGAAGTTTTGAAAGTCACTAGAATTAAAGGGATGAATTCTAAGACAACGAAAAAAGTTGGTTTTTGAAAAAAAAATTTTTTGTGAGAAATATGGGCCGAGAACCGCGGTTTTCGGGCTGTTTTCCGCATTTTAGGCCTATTTTGGCTCAAATAGCCTTGCGCCTACGGTTTAATGTCATGTTTGCGAAGTTTTGAAGGTTGCCTTACCCCACCACAACATATCTAAGTGTCACACAAAAGTTGGTTCTTGAAAATCTTTTAATTTTTTGAGAAATATGGCCCGAAAACCGCTGTTTTCGGGCTGACGTTCTGCATTTTAGGCCTATTTTGGCTCAAATAGCCTTGCGCCTACGGTTTAATGTCATGTTTGCGAAGTTTTGAAGGTTGCCTTACCCCACCACAACATATCCAAGTGTCACACAAAAGTTGGTTCTTGAATTTTTTAATTTTTTGAGAAATATGGGCCGAAAACCGCTGTTTTCGGGATGTTTTCAGCATTTTAGGCCTATTTTGGCTCAAATAGCCTTACGCCTACGGTTTAATGTCATGTTTGCGAAGTTTTGAAGGTTGCCTTACCCCACCACAACATATCCAAGTGTCACACAAAAGTTGGTTCTTGAAAAGTTTTAATTTTTTGAGAAATATGGCCCGAAAACCGTGGTTTTCGGGATGTTTTCTGCATTTTAGGCATATTTTGGCTCAAATAGCCTTAAGCCTACGGTTTAATGTCATGTTTGCGAAGTTTTGAAGGTTGCCTTACCCCACCACAACATATCTAAGTGTCACACACAAGTTGTTTCTTGAATATTTTTTATTTTTTGAGGAATATGGGCCGAAAACCGCTGTTTTCGGATTGATTTCAGTAATTTAGGCCTATTTTGGCTCAAATAGCCTTGCGCCTACGGTTTAATGTTATGTTTGCGAAGTTTTGAAGGTTGCCTTACCCCACCACAACATATCCAAGTGTCACACTAAAGTTGGTTCTTGAAAATTTATTTTTTGAGAAATATGGCCCGAAAACCGCTGTTTTCGGGATGTTTTCTGCATTTTAGGCCTATTTTGGCTCAAATAGCCTTACGCCTACGGTTTAATGTCATGTTTGCGAAGTTTTGAAGGTTGCCTTACTCCACCACAACATATCTAAGTGTCACACACAAGTTGTTTCTTGAATGTTTTTAATTTTTTGAGAAATATGGCCCGAAAACCGCTGTTTTCGGGCTGATTTCTGCATTTTAGGCCTATTTTGGCTCAAATAGCCTTACGCCTACGGTTTAATGGCATGTTTGCGAAGTTTAGAAGGTTGCCTTACCCCACCACAACATATCCAAGTGTCACACAAAAGTTGTTTCTTGATTATTTTTTTTGGAGAAATATGGGCCGAAAACCGCTGTTTTCGGTTTGTTTTCCGCATTTTAGGCCTATTTTGGCTCAAATAGCCTTACGCCTACGGTTTAATGTTATGTTTGCGAAGTTTTGAAGGTTGCCTTACCCCACCACAACATATCCAAGGTCACACAAAAGTTGGTTCTTGAAATTCTTTTATTTTTTGAGAAATATGGCCCGAAAACCGCTGTTTTTGGGCTGATTTCTGCATTTTAGGCCTATTTTGGCTCAAACGATAGCCTTACGCCTACGGTTTAATGTCATGTTTGCGAAGGTTTGAAGGTTGCCTTACCCCACCACAACATATCCAAGTGTCGCACAAAAGTTGGTTCTTGAATATTTTTAATTTTTTGAGGAATATGGGCCGAAAACCGTTGTTTTCGGGTTGATTTCAGCATTTCAGGCCTATTTTGGCTCAAATAGCCTTACGCCTACGGTTTAATGTTATGTTTGCGAAGGTTTGAAGGTTGCCTTACCCCACCACAACATATCCAAGTCTCACACAAAAGTTGGTTCTTGAATTTATTTTTATTTTTTGAGCAATATGGCCCGAAAACCGTTGCGTTTTCGGGATGTTTTCTGCATTTTAGGCCTATTTTGGCTCAAATAGCCTTACGCCTGCGGTTTAATGTCATGTTTGCGATGTTTTGAAGGTTGCCTTACCTCACCACACCCTATCTAAGGCACAACAAGTTGTTTGAATGAAGGAATGATCTTCATTTGCCCCGTATGCTTCGCATATTCGTATGATTCGGGCTCTTTTCGGCTAATTTTCATAATTTCAGATATATTTTTGATAATAATCCCTTATGCCCATGGTGTCATGATGCATTTTTCAGGTTTGGAGCTTAATTAACCCTTTAAGGCCACAATTCTAAGGCACAACCATTTTTTGAAATAAGGCAAAACAAAAATTTGCTTCAAAAAAATTGTATGTCACACCTTGACCGTCCGCCTATTTTCTCGATTTTGGACACGAAGTGGGAACTGACGCGATCGAGATGTCATCAGACCTGAGACAGGTCGTCTCTTCGCCGGATCCGAGGTGCCACCGCTCCGACGCGAGGTGCACATGCGATGGTAAAACTGCGAACGGAAGGTCAAAGGCAAAGGGAAAGGCAAAGGGTTAGCGGCAGTAGGAATAGTTTTGTGAAAAGTATTCTAGTGCTTCTGATAACTATTCCTAGTTCTTCTATATCCTAAACGCTTTGCCTTGCCTTTTACCGCTGCCCGCGACCGGCAAGCATCTTTGAAACTTCCGAGTTTCAAAGATGCGTTTTGTATTTTGGGTGCACCCTAATTTTACAAAACGGCCGAGCGCTTCCCGTTTGTGCGGGATATTCACATTTATTCCATGGAATATTTCATATGAATTAACACACATACACACGCAGGGGAAACCCTCGGCTGCTTGGCATCTTTGGGTTTGGGTTTGTGTTCGAACCCAAACCCAAACCCAATATATCTGCCTTAGAAATAAATTGCGCGTTGGGCGCACAGGTAACTTGAAGCCTTGAGCTTCAGGTAACTTAAAGATATATTTCTTGGCAGTATTTGTGCCAAGTTTCGTGCTCTAGGATGCACGGTAAGCCCTCGGCTGTTTGGCATCTTTGGGTTTGGGTTCGAACCCAAACCCAAACCCAAAACATCTGCCTTAGAAATAAATTGTGCGTTTCGCGCACAAGTAACTTGAAGCCTTGATCTTCAGGTAACTTAAGAATATGTATCTTGGAAGTGTTTGTGCCAAGTTTCGTGCTCTAGGACGCACGGGAAGCCCTCGGCTATTTGGCATCTTTGGGTTTGGGTTCGAACCCAAACCCAAACCCAATATATCTGCCTTAGAAATAAATTGCGCGTTTCGCGCACAAGTAACTTGAAGCCTTGAGCTTCAAGTAGCTTAAAGATATGTATCTTGGCAGTATTTGTGCCAAGCTTCGCGCTCTAGGACCCACGGTAAGACCTCGGCTGTTTGGCATCTTTGGGTGTGGGTGTCACGTTCGAACCCAAACCCAAAACATCTGCCTTAGAAATAAATTGTGCGTTTCGCGCACAAGTAACTTGAAGCCTTGATCTTCAGGTAACTTAAACATATGTATCTTGGCAACGTTTGTGCCAAGTTTCGTGCTCTAGGACGCACGGGAAGCCCTCGGCTGTTTGGCATCTTTGGGTTTGGGTGTCACGTTCGAACCCAAACCCAAAACATCTGCCTTAGAAATAAATTGTGCGTTTCGCGCACAAGTAACTTGAAGCCTTGATCTTCAGGTAACTCAAACATATGTATCTTGGAAACGTTTGTGCCAAGTTTCGTGCGCTAGGACGCACGGGAAGCCCTCGGCTGTTTGGCATCTTTGGGTACGTTCGAACCCAAACCCAAAGGCAAAGGCATAGGACAGTTTCGTAGATTCTGTCCCGATGCCTTTGCAACCTCGCATGCTAACTCATATTATAATGAATATTCGACATTAAAGCGTTGGATACCCCACGCCAACGGGAAGCGCTCGGCTGATTTGTTATTTGGGTATGCGCACCCAAATGACAAAAACCGCATCTTTGAAAGTCGTTAGTTTCAAAGATGCGTGGCCGATGCCTTCGTGCTTATGTGTATTTTTCATATGAAATATGCCATGGAATAAATGTGAATATCCCGCACAAACGGGAAGCGCTCGGCTGTTTTGTAATTTTAGGGTGCACCCACTATACAAAACGCATCTTTGAAACTCGGAAGTTTCAAAGATGCTTGCCGGTCGCGTGCAGCGGTAAAGGGCAAGGCAAAGGGTTTCTGATATATAATAAGTAAGAATAGTTTTTAGAAGCAATAGAATATTTTTCATATGCTTCTGAAAACTATTCCCCAGCATGCAACCTGCTCTCGGCACCATGCGGCACCATGCAACCTGCCTTCCAAGCATGCAATCTGTCGCACCGCCTGCCCCTGTATCACGCCAATGCGCTGCAAACTCCGAAATTTCTCTACTCAGCTCAATCCCGCGTTTCACATTCTCCTCCGCAATAGGATAGTCAGTTGGGAAATCTTTCGCCTGTTCACCAATGCTAGACAGTCAAGGCAAAATATCCAGCAGAAAACCATCTGAAGACATGATATATCTCTTCTAATGTATGCCACTGATAAGCAGCCTTGCATTATTATCCGTTATGCTTTACATGTTTGTGTAGGTCTCAGTGTTTCAAAAAGTAAACAATCTGAACTTTTGCTTTTGCACTTGGCATGTAAAAAAACAACACAAAAAACCGCCCGTGCGATGTTCCTAGTCACAGGAGGGCTTTCATCGCACGGGCGGTTTTATTTACAGTTCAGTGAATTTATAGTGAATTTATATTAGATCTCACAATTTCGACTACACAAAAAACCGCCCGTGCGATGTTCCTAGTCACAGGAGGGCTTTCATCGCACGGGCGGTTTTACAGTTCAGTGAATTTATAGTGAATTTATATTAGATCTCACAATTTCGACTACACAAAAAACCGCCCGTGCGATGTTCCTAGTCACAGGAGGGCTTTCATCGCACGGGCGGTTTTACAGTTCAGTGAATTTATAGTGAATTTATATTAGATCTTACAATTTCGACTACACAAAAAACCGCCCGTGCGATGTTCCTAGTCATAGGGGGGCTTTTATCCCACGGGCGGTTTTACAGTTCAGTGAATTTATAGTGAATTTATATTAGATCTTACAATTTCGACTACACAAAAAACCGCCCGTGCGATGTTCCTAGTCACAGGTGGGCTTTCATCGCACGGGCGGTTTTACAGTAACTTTTCACATTGTGCACCAGAGTTCACCAAGCGCGACTCAAATTGCAACGACAGATTGCATGCTGGGAAGGCAGGTTGCATGGTGCCGCATGGTGTCGAGAGCAGGTTGCATGCTGGGGAATTGTTTTCAAAAGCATATGAAAAATATTTTATTGCTTCTAAAAACTATTCCTACTTATTATATATCAGAAACCCTTTGCCTTGCCCTTTACCGCTGCACGCGACCGGCAAGCATCTTTGAAACTTCCGAGTTTCAAAGATGCGTTTTGTATTTTGGGTGCACCCTAATTTTACAAAACGGCCGAGCGCTTCCCGTTTGTGCGGGATATTCACATTTATTCCATGGCATATTTCATATGAAATATACACATAAGTACGAAGGCATCGGCCACGCATCTTTGAAACTAACGACTTTCAAAGATGCGGTTTTTGTCATTTGGGTGCGCATACCCAAATAACAAATCAGCCGAGCAGTTCCCGTTGGCGTGGGGTATCCAACGCTTTAATGTCGAATATTCATTATAATATGAGTTAGCATGCGAGGTTGCAAAGGCATCGGGACAGAATCTACGAAACTGTCCAATGCCTTTGCCTTTGGGTTTGGGTTCGAACGTACCCAAAGATGCCAAAAAGCCGAGGGCTTCCCGTGCGTCCTAGCGCACGAAACTTGGCACGAACGTTTCCAAGATACATATGTTTAAGTTACCTGAAGATCAAGGCTTCAAGTTACTTGTGCGCGAAACGCACAATTTATTTCTAAGGCAGATGTTTTGGGTTTGGGTTCGAACGTGACACCCAAACCCAAAGATGCCAAACAGCCGAGGGCTTCCCGTGCGTCCTAGAGCACGAAACTTGGCAAAATTACTGTCAAGATACATATCTTTAAGTTACTTGAATCTCAAGGCTTCAAGTTACTTGTGCGCGAAACGCGCAATTTGTTTGTAAGGCAGATGTTTTGGGTTTGGGTTCGAACCCAAACCCAAAGATGCCAAACAGCCGAGGGCTTCCCGTGCGTCCTAGAGCACGAAGCTTGGCACAAATACTTCCAAGATACATATCTTTAAGTTACTTGAAGCTCAAGGCTTCAAGTTACTTGTGCGCGAAACGCACATTTTATTTCTAAGGCAGATATATTGGGTTTGGGTTTGGGTTCGAACCCAAACCCAAAGATGCCAAACAGCCGAGGGCTTCCCGTGCCTCCTAGAGCACGAAACTTGGCACAAATACTGCCAAGAAATATATCTTTAAGTTACCTGAAGCTCAAGGCTTCAAGTTACTTGTGCGCGAAACGCACAATTTATTTCTAAGGCAGATGTTTTGGGTTTGGGTTCGAACGTGACACCCACACCCAAAGATGCCAAACAGCCGAGGGCTTACCGTGGGCTTACCGTGGGTCCTAGAGCGCGAAGCTTGGCACAAATACTGCCAAGATACATATCTTTAAGCTACTTGAAGCTCAAGGCTTCAAGTTACTTGCGCGCGAAACGCGCAATTTATTTCTAAGGCAGATGTTTTGGGTTTGGGTTTGGATTCGAACCCAAACCCAAAGATGCCAAACAGCCGAGGGCTTACCGTGCATCCTAGAGCACGAAACTTGGCACAAATACTGCCAAGAAATATATCTTTAAGTTACCTGAAGCTCAAGGCTTCAAGTTACCTGTGCGCCCAACGCGCAATTTATTTCTAAGGCAGATATATTGGGTTTGGGTTTGGGTTCGAACACAAACCCAAACCCAAAGATGCCAAGCAGCCGAGGGTTTCCCCTGCGTGTGTATGTGTGTTAATTCATATGAAATATTCCATGGAATAAATGTGAATATCCCGCACAAACGGGAAGCGCTCGGCCGTTTTGTAAAATTAGGGTGCACCCAAAATACAAACCGCATCTTTGAAACTCGGAAGTTTCAAAGATGCTTGCCGGTCGCGGGCAGCGGTAAAAGGCAAGGCAAAGCGTTTAGGATATAGAAGAACTAGGAATAGTTATCAGAAGCACTAGAATACTTTTCATATGCTGAAAACTATTCCTACTGCCGCTAACCCTTTGCCTTTCCCTTTGCCTTTGACCTTCCGTTCGCAGTTTAACCGTCGCATGTGCACCTCGGAGCGGTGGCACCTCGGATCCGGCGAAGAGACGCAGACGATTGTCTCAGGTCTGATGACATCTCGATCGCGTCAGTTCCCACTTCCTGTCCAAAATCGTCCATGATCATCCATTATGCATTTTCCGACGCGGGGGTATGCGACGGCTCAATTACTACGGATAATTTTTAAGTCTTCGCAAGGTGAAGGGGCTCCGCCCCCCCACACCCCCCCATTACTACGGATAATTTTTAAGTCTTCGCCCGGTGGGGCGAGAATTTGGAATTCTCGGGCGAGAATTTTATGTCACGCTCTCATCGTCGCACTGCTATTCCGTCATCATCATCATCGTCATTAGTTTCCATGTCATATCGTGTCGTTGTTTTCATCGTTGACTGACTCGTTCACTTCCGTCTGACGCGCCAGTGTCGGCTTTTGCAGAATCGTGACCGTTTTGCAATTTATGTCCGTTTTTGCAGTCCTTTTTTTTTCGCGTACCTCTGTTTTTAACTGCGCCCAGTGATACACCCCCCCGTAAGTACACCTTTTTTTTGGTGACTGTGTCACCAACTTGCATTCTGGGAGCTTTGCAGACTGCGTCACATGTCGTGAAACTTGGCGACCACCTATCTGAACACAAAGTGTCGACGACGACAACGACAACGCTTTGCGGGCG